>JASSUY010006829.1:77014-133412 GCA_032466535.1 Forpus xanthops | reverse complement strand
AATGGGCTTGCAGTGGGGAATAGGGCTGGGGAGGGGGCAGCCATGGGGTCCATCCTCTCTGCGATAAGTAGGGACAAGGACCCTGGAAATGTGCCTTTTGCTTCCCTCAGCATAAAACCAGGCTGTGTTTGGATGCAGAAAGCATCCCAGCCCTTGCTCGCAGGCCTCTCCGCTGTACCACACACGGTGCATAGGAGAGGCAGATTTGTGCCCTTCTCTCCCTGCCCTCCGCGTTTGGCGCTGCCTGGCTCAAAGAGTGCAGAAGGTCTGAGACAGTGCCCAAACCACACCTGAGGCTGCCCCCAAATCAGGAGCTTGCAATAAAACCATGTTACAGCCCCCTCAAGTCCTAACATCCATCTCTGCTCTATTCCAGTGTGCTGTGAGAGCAAGAGGTGATGGCAGTGCCAGTGCACAATTGAGCGCACTGACTCACACACCCTGGCACATCCTCATTGGAAGAGGTCTGTGCTTTGGGAAGAGGTGCCCCAGCCCCATGGCAGGGGGGGGACACATCCCTGATACAGGTGCCTACATCCAATGGTGTTCTCAGTTGGTAAAACCAACTCAAAGCCCCAACATGCCTGGAAATGGGAAGCACTGAGGACCAGCAGTGGGAACAGGAACTTGGGAATCCTTTCTCCATAAACCCCATGCACAGAGTGAGTGACTTGGCAGCATCCGCAGCCCCTCAGCACCATCTGAGGGGATGGGAGGCTCCCACCCTTCGCAACGCACCATTCACAGCATCCAGAGGCACATCCAACTCTGTCCATACCCTTCCAGAGCCCTTCTGCAGCACAGGAGAACAAAGACCCCAAAACAGTGACAAAATCCCCCCTCCCTTTATAAGCAAAAATAACCCTATGTTGTTCTCAATGGTGCCAATATTGGGGAGGGTGCTTTGAGCTCAAGTCCCATGCAAACTCCCTCCTTTTCCCATGCGCTGGGATCAGCAGCACTTCCCATTCCCCCCCCACCAGCCTTTCCCAAGTCTCCCTGAGTTTTTTCTCTCCCCTTCACCCATGGATTTTATTCCCTCTAATCCCATCAACCAGCTGTGCGTTGGCTGGGCTGGAGCATCTGCTGGTTCACGCTGCCTGGCTCACATCGGCAGCATCATTCCCCTTCTCTTTCACCTTCTATTAACCTCCCGTTCCTCAAACACCTTCCTCCAAGCACTGCACTCCTGAAGCAACCTCAGATTAATTAAAGAGGAAAAGAAAGAGAGGAACAGTGGGGCTTTAAACGAGGTTCCTATCCCATCGCTTTCAAACGCTCTCTCTTAATCACAGAGCACAGAAAACACCCACACGGAGGAGGCTGGAGAATTATTTAAGGCAAATCATCTTCCTTCCCCTTCTGAGAAGGGATCAGGCTCATTCTGGATGCTGAAAGCAGCTCTGGTTCAGCTCCTTCCCATTCTTCCCAGCGACATCCCTGATTCCCGCCCGCAGCCTTGCCCTGCCATGCACACACACACTCCTTCCCCTTGCCTACATTAGCATGCTCCTAATCATGGTGGAGAGTCCCAGGCTGAGTCCTTCTAACACTTCAACCTTCCATGCCATATGTTTTAGCCTCTCTTTTCAATTAAATGAGTTTTGTGATGCGTTTAATCTTCAGGGAGCATTGAACCCACGCAGCGAGAGGGGAGGTTA
The DNA here is from genome assembly GCA_032466535.1 of Forpus xanthops. Classification (NCBI taxonomy): domain Eukaryota; kingdom Metazoa; phylum Chordata; class Aves; order Psittaciformes; family Psittacidae; genus Forpus; species Forpus xanthops. The sequence goes on along the minus strand of JASSUY010006829.1, from coordinate 131,751 downwards.
ATTTTGGACATCAGATCTAAGCAATATCATCATTTCAGCCAATTTTGGCTGACTTCCCTGGGCAATGCCCTTCATCTCTTTCATGAAGAGTTATTTTTAGGGAAGAAAGCCCATTAAGTCTTGGCTCCCTTAATTCAGCACTTCACTTGATAAGGTTTGACGGGTAGATCTTGCCTTATTATTATTATTATGGGTTAAAAAAAATAAATAAAAAGGAAACAGAAAGACCCTCTGGGAATTCCGCCTTTCAACGTTTGTCTTGGGCCCTGCAGGAGCCTGGAGCATCTCTGAACCCTACAGCTCATCCTGCTTTGAAACAGCCGCCTCGTCATTCCCGATGCACGTCGCCAGCGCCGCCTTCTCATCTGCAGTCACAGCACTCCCTGCTCCCTCTCCCACCAGCATGGCAGCTTCCTCACCTTCCCTTCTGTGCACTGGCTCAAAGTGAGCTCTTATTCCCCCCTTCCCCCCCGCAATCCTCCAAAAGACCCGGGATAAGCAGGATGCATGGCCGGGATGCTCCTACTTCGGCTCTTCCCTTTGCCCTCACTTGCAGAGCTGAAACCTCAGCATCACCCCTGTGAAGAAGCAGAGTTGACACTCAAGGTCTCATCCAGCCCTGAAATATGAACCAGCAAAACCTCTCCACCCCTTTGAAGTGCTTGCAGGTGGCTGCAGCAGCCAAGAACAAAAGGTTTGTGCCTTTTCCAAAGCTCCTGTTACCAAAACTCCTTCCATCTCTAAAGGTTTTCCAGCACAAGCACAACGTCCTCTCCAGAGATTTCACAGCGAGTCGTTAACCAGAAAGCCTCCCATGCACAAGCACAAACAGCAGAGGATTACACAGCAGGTGATGGGTCTTTGCCTTCAGACATCGACCAACCTCCCACCAGCTCCAGCAGGACAGAGGCAAAGGACAGGGTTTGGGGACCGGACGTGGCTCCTGGGAGAGATGCTGTAAATCCAGCTGGTATCCAAAGATGATTTGGGAATAACAAGGGGGCAGCTGATGGCACACGTAGGTGGGGAATGGCTGGGCAGGGGTTAAACCCTGCCCTGTGTAGCTGCCATGCAAAACCAGGCAAAGCACCAGAGTTTTGCATTGAGATTCAAATGCCCAGATCAAAGCAGAGCTCCAGGAAGGAAGGGCCAATTTAGGTTGGAACCAGAGAAAACTTTCTCAGCTAACTTCTGGGAAGTGAAACAACCAGGTTTCAGAAAGCTTCCATCAAAAGGGTACCTTGAAGGGAGAGGAGTTTCCGCAGGAGCATCCTGCAGGGAATTATTACAGGATCACAGCACGCCCATCACAATACCTGCCGTGCTCTTTCCAGCCTGTCACCAAAATGCCCTTGTTCTGCCAGAATAGGATGAGCTTGAGTCCTGCCAAGCACAGCCCGGTGCTGATGCCCCTGCACCACTCAGCACAGTGACATTCCCATCCTGGCATTCCCGAGAGCCACTGCCCTGACCGAGCTAAATGTCCAAAGCCTTCAGAGACAGCTCGTGTCCAAATCGGGCTCCATGGCCTTTCAGGATGGCGGCTGGCCCGTAATGCCGCATTTGATGAAGCAGCCAAAAGACTGTTTCCGACATTTTCTTCCTCGCTGTTTATTCCAAAGCAAACAAACAAACGTAGAGAAAAAAGGAAAAGTTTGAGAGTTCAACGTTGTTAATTTATGGCTCTGTCCTTTCCCCTTCGGGATTCGCCGCCCTGACCTCGGTTGAGCCGGGAAGAGGAGGGCTCACTCTTACCTTGCCTGTGTGACAGGTTGCCAAAGCAGGGAGAAAGTATCTACTCCCCCATTGTAGTGCCATGTCGTGCTTTTGTGTTTCACGTCTTTGAGGCTCTGCAACACCTTTAAAACCCCCTTGCAACTGTCCAACGCGGGACGTTTAATTACCAGGTAAAAGAAGGTTTGTAGACTCCATTTAATTATTTGATTGCGCAGTAACCAAAGGGTGGAAGAGGGCCGTAGCCAGAAGGCACTTCAAAGCGCTGCCTTGATGTTTCTTAGTGGGCATTAATGGTTTCTGAAGGCAGGAGATTGTTTAAAAAACCCCTATATTAAAACCCTCCTCATGATCCCGCCAGCAATCTCCCCAAAGTGCATAAACACTGGAATCCTCTGCCAGGGAGGAAAAAAGAGTTCAAAGGGACCCGAGAGTTTTCATGTAAAGTTTAGAGTTTAAGGCGTGACTGTTGGCTACGGAGCCCCACTGTTTGAACTCTTGTTTATTAAAAACAGTTTCCCAGAGTTTCACAGGGTTCAGAAAGACAACAGTAAAGTGCAGGCTCTTTCACAGCGCACTGTTTAAAGGCTCCATTGATTTCTACCTATATGTTTTATCTTTCCTCTCCTTTTTTGTGATCAAATGCTGAAGTTTAGCACAATATCCAAGAGGAAAGCAGAGCTGGGGCTGCTGAGGAGAGAGCGGCTCGGGAATAAGGCTTTGACTTGCTTTTTCAGAAGGCTTTTTAGCAGTTCACTCCAGACTCCTCAGTGCCCCAGAAGGCTGGGTGACAGCAGCAGCAGTGTTAGGGAATGACAACTCTGCTGGCCCCGAGCTCCAACTGCCTCTTTGATACCATCACCAGCCCTCCAGCCCTTATCTGAGCCCGAGCACTCAATCAACGTCCAGCCAAACAATCGGCTACCAGGGAAAGAAAAGTCTCTTCTTTAAATATCCTCAGGGTGGGAGATAATCCTGCAGCCTGTCCTGTCTGGGCATGCACCTTATTTCTGAGGAGCCCATCGCCACTGCACCAAGAGCGGTCTCGTTCCTCCCTGTGCTTACACTTCTCTGTTTCCTGTGGCTTCAGCTGCTCAGAAACCTCCTGCTTTTTAAAATCAAGGGGTTTTAGTCAGGAATGAAGCAAAAGGGAACCTGCAGCATGTAACGGCTATTGGCCAAGCGTGGGTAGGAGATGGGCTTTGAAGGGGTGGCATCTGGAGCCACTGAATGTCTTGCAGTGAGATGCGGGGATTCCTGCAGGGAGAGGAGCACAGAGACATGCAGGAGCACTGGGAAAATCCTGTCTGTCCTGGGAAAAAAGCTCACAGCAGAGTGGGTTTGCACGTCCTTAGGTCTAACTGGAGAGATCTGAAGATAAGGCAGCTCCGAGCTGCCCGAGCTTTGCCTTACCAAGAGGCTATCATCCATCCAGCACAGGTCTACAAGTGTTGCCAGAAGACATTATAAAAGGCACGTTAGGAGCAGAATTAAAGCAAACATGAACCCAAACAAACAGAAACATCTGCTGAGCAGGTAGCCTGAGAATAAACTCCCTACTGAGGCTGTTCTCCATGCTCAATCCTCAGCTCCAAGTCACCAGGGTGCTGCCAGGTGACACCAGCAAAGGTGCTGATAAAGGAGAGAAAGAGCTAATAATAGTGTCATGTCAAAGCCTGACTTTGCCTTGCAGAAACACAGCAGAGGGAAGGGAAAATGGGATGAGGAAGGGGAAAATAGGAAACAGTTCTGTTTGAGTCTCGGGGCTCAGTCTTGCTCAGCAAATGTGGCTGGGAGCTAATGAGATACCACTCACAGAACGATAGAATGGATTGGGTTGGAAGAGACCTTAAAGCTCATCTGCCCTGCCATGGACAAGGACACCTTCCACTAGACAAGGGTGCTCCAAGCCCCATCCAACCTGGCCCTGAATTCATGCTTGACCACTGATCCTCAGTGAATGTCTCTGTGCTGGAGCAGGATGGGGTAAGACAGAGAGAGGATTTCTAGTGCTCCCTCAAGGGAAACGGACTAAGGCAGACCGAGGTGAGATCAGACCCTGGGCATTGAGGTCACACTCAGGACTTTGTACCAGAGGAATCACATCAAACATGAGGATAAGAAATGCCATCCTCTTAAATGAGGAGATGCTATGCGGGCATGTGAAAGTGTCTGTCTTTCATAGTTACAGAGGTAAACTCATATTTTAAATGCTGTGGGGAAAGAAACTGAAGAAAAACCCCACAGAAAGCAGTCTCAAAGGAAGGAACACCTTGTTTCTGCTCTAAGCAGCTGATGGCAAAGTGCTGCTCCAAAGGTTTCCCTGCCTCTCTCTGACCATCCACCGAGCACAATGATAGCAGGGAGCTGGGATTACTCTCCTGCATCCCCACTCACAGTAAAAATCTCCTCCTTCCGAACTCCAGGGACTGATGGAAAATATGAACTTAATTTTGGGTTCTGTTTTCCTTAAATCGGCGCAGTTCCAGTAAAATCAGATTAAAATACCTCCAGTTCCTGATGTTTGGGGATATTTAAAGTCAGATCAAAGCACTTCTAACCAGTCCTTTTGGTAGCACGTTTGATGAGAAACACAGGTGCACTAATATATGAAGCTAGCAGCCAGGCTGATTTAAATGCTGCCTCGCAATCCTGCCTCTGATCCTCTTAACCATCAGCTGGGGGAGGGAGAAGGAATGGATGGATGATGTTTTAATGGAGAACTCTTTTTTTGCTGGGTGCAATTTGAGCTGCTTCATTTTCAGCATGAAAACTTTGGGTTTTTTTCATGCCTGCATTTCTTTTCTTTCCAATAGTTACAAGGAGAAGGAGACTATCAGGCAATAGAGAACCATGGAAAGGAGGGAGGGAAAGTGATTTACAGGCCCTAATCCTTCAAGTGCAAGGTGTTGGCTTGTGCTTCTGAGGAGCCAAGCACGAGCTCCACATCTCATGCAGAGAGCCCAACCGCTGCATCACCATGGGGTTGAATCCTGCTGCATGGGTCTGGGCAGGGAGAACTAGGATCAGGGTGGGCTCAGCTCCTCGGCTGTGCTCCCATATTGAATGGGGAATGCTCTCCAAACCCCACAGAGCATCACAGGGGAGTTTTATAGGGATTTCCCTGGAGGAATTTAGCTGGGAATTTTGAGGTTTGGAGAATAGAGAACAAAATCAAACCCAATTGTACTCAGTGAATACGAACAGGGTTTAGACAACCTTCTGCAGAGTTAACCCAAACCCAAGAGGTGCAGGGAGTGGGATGCAAAGCAGATCTGCTCCAGGGGCATGGGTCCTCCCCTGGTATTCTGGATACCAGCCAGGGATTCTGAGATGCCATATTTCACCCAAGTCACTTGGTTCTCTTGGGTTTTCCTTGTCCCGTCTCCAAACAATACCTGCTCCCTTCGAAACACACCCAAAACGAAGGCAGGTTAAACTGAACCGTTTGACAACCCCAATTAGAAGTTGCTCCTGTTATACTTGAGGCAAATCAGAGTGTTTCCTACACAGGGTTCAGCCCTGTTTGTTGACAAACGACATGACCCCAGCAATTCGTCCCCACTGGGACAGGATGGGAAGTACTATAGGATTTTCTCTGCTGGGAGCTTTCAAGTTTTATTGTGTGCAATTAAAATGCAGATGAATAACACAGTAAAATACTTAAACGCTGCTCATAAAAGTGCCCCAGTGAAACAAAACTGTCAAAACAGAGGAAAAACCCAACCAACAAAAGAGCAAACATCGCTTCCTCCCAAAAAATCATGCAAGTTTAAACAAACTCAGTGTTATCAGCAGACAGCAAAGGCAGTGGTGTGGTTACAGCTTCTCCCTGCTCATCTACCAAAGGATGGGTCTCCATGCAGGCCCCCAGACCCACTTTGCTCCAAGGACATCCCAGCCCCACTCCACTGTCCCCACCTTCACACCCAGAAGCACAGACACCATCCTGCCCTGCACCAGGAGCCTGCTTGGGCCAAGTGCTTTTGCTATGTGCAATGAACAGTCCCTAAGATGGAGTTGGGAGCTTTTTGCGTTTTCCATGTGATTTTGCTGCAAAAGGGACAACTGGAGCACTGCTGGCACTACATGGTTAGGGAATAGGTGCGTGTGTGTAAGATCGGTTGTTTTAACCCAGATACTGTCCAGCTATTTACCGAAAGGCACAGAAAAAGCCAGGCTTGGACTGTTGAGTCAAGTGCTGGCAAGTCAGAAGATGCCCCTGATCCCTTCCCTTCCCCAGCAGATCCTGTCCTGCAGACCTACCCCTCATTCCCCCAGGATCCATGAACATGAACAGGTTTCACCCTGTTTAAAGCACAGTAAAACCCTAACAATAATAAAAAGAGCTATGTTTCCCTTGTGACAAATTACAGGGCTGAACAGAAAACATGGCCAATAACAGAGAAGAAAAATAAGCAAAGGCATACAGCCTGGACATGGAGAAGGACATCAGACATTAAGCTGAGTGGCAGCAGTTGCTTTACAGTGCTTTGAGCACTGCTCCAACAAACCCAGGCAAACCAAGGTGCAGTTTGGACTATGTACCTGCACTTTGCAGTTCAGGTACATGATCCAGCACTGAAGTAAAAGGAAGGGCAGGAGGAACCTGCTTCTGCATGGCACAGTGGTCAGGAGCTGCTGCCACAGGAGACACCAAGTGAAGGAAGTTGCTCCTTTTCCCTCTGTCCCTTCCAAATACTGCAAAGACATTTAAATCATCTTCAGCACATTGTTCTACCCCACAGTAAGGTCCGCAGAGGCCTTTCCCATTATCAGAGAGGAGCCTATGCTGCACTAACCCTGGCTGTATCTCTCGGCACACAGATGCTATGGTGGGGTCACACTTCTAAATTCAGCCCTTCCCATCTCCCCCAGAATGTGCTCATCCCATGGACCACTTACACAGCATCTCACATTGAGCAGCTGGTACCCAAATCCCATTGGGCAGCCTGTCTACGAGCTCCCTTGCTGCTGCAGAGGCAGCTGATGCTCAGCACTGCTGAGCTCCTGGCTGACCAATCTGGGCTCTGAGTTCTGTCCATGACACAGGAACAGATCTGTATTTATTTATCTCTTTACAGCGTTGAGCAATACCCCAGCATGTGCACATCAGGACTTGTGCAAAACGCTGCCTCATGCCAATGATCTGGGATGCAAACCCAGGATGCTGACAAGTTTCATCCTGATTTCCTGGCCTTAGCAATGCTTTAACCCCTGCTTGGGTTAAAGCAGCAGCTTGCTCAGCCCCTCACCCTGCCTCCTGCTGAGAGCCCTCTGTAGATGCTACTGCACTAAAACACCCAAATAGGGGCCACATGAACAGGCTCCAGGGAGGTTTTCTCCCTGAGCAGCCCAAGAGGGATGAGGTGATGCCCATCCAAGCTACTGCTTTAGTCTAAATCCATCCTTTCACCGCTCTAAAGCGATTGCTTCAGGCAGAGCCTTCTCTGGGGTCCAGGATCTCTTTCTTGCTTTTTATGAGGTTTTTGCCTAATTATGGAATCTCTTTCAATCTAGACCTGCTTTGATCATGGCTGGCCCTAGAGAGAAGTCATCTCGTCTGGATCGACTGAGGAAAGAAAAGAGATGATAGGCAGAAGCGACCTGCCTAGATGACTAAGAAAATAAGCAGCGAAGCAAAGATCTGAACACAAGCTTTAGAGAAACCTTCCTCCTGGTGATCAATCACCACATCCTTCCAGGTAAGCCACATTCAAATGGGAGCCAGGGGCAAGCCATCGCTTAGCACTTCCTATGGCTATTCTGCTCACCCCGGTATAGGTGGGATGAGGATGGGTTATTCCTGGTGCAATCTGAGCACCCGAAGGAGATTTCAGGGCTAGGACATGTTACTGGTGCAGAAGGAAGCCATTCCGGTTCACCAGTGCAGAGGAGACCCCGCTCTGATTCAGCTGACAGATCACAAAGGGCTTCCTATCAAACCCAGTTAAATGAGACTTCTCCAGACAAGGGCTATTTTCAGTGCCATTCGGATTATTTGCCCTCTGTTGTCTTCCATAAAGGATACTGTGAAGTTAATGATCCAGCCGTGGAATTTTAAATAGCTGCTTCATGACTAATAACATGTGCTCTGGATCAGCTCGAGCCTGTATTTACATATTTCCCATGATAAGTCAACATATGGTTCTTGTTTGCAACATGGGTTTGCTCTCTTCATATTATTACCATTTTTATAACTTCTTTTCACAATTACAGGGTGAAAAAAGCTCTTTTCTTATAATTATTCCTAGCAAAAGCACTGTACAAATAAGAAGCTATTAGGGGATCTAGAAGCCCGCTAATTGCTCTAATTTGACTCCCACTCCATCCCGAGCTGGTTCGTTACGCAGGGGCTGATCCATGAGTGCTGTTGGACGCAGGAGGTCGGCTCCCTCCCCATCACTCCACTGGATGGGGTTTCACAACCCTTCCTGACAGCCTGGAAGTGGCACTCCTTGGGAATCTTGAACTAACGGGTTGAATTTCTTCCCTTTGGAATTCGCAGCTCTAAGGATGTAGATAATTTGTACAATTGTTGTTTCTCTTTCTTTGCCCCCTTCTATTTCCCTTTCCACATCAAAGCATCAGTTAATGGCTGGATATAAGCATCCCAACTGCTCCCATGGCACGGATGGAATCACAGGAATTGGCTTTTTCCGAACTCCTGGTGTCATTTTCCCTGGTGCTTTGCTCCCCCAACTCCTCAAGTCCTGAGGTTTCACCTATTTCCTTTGGGAGATTATTCCACATGGAAAGGGCTCTAACCATGAAGAATTTTTTCCTCCAACCCAGTCAACAAAGATTATTTCCTTTATTTAATCTTATTACTCCCACTTCAACCAGGCTAAATAATTCCCATCCTCCGTGGGTATTTACACCTCTCTCATACTTGCAGACAGATACTGCATCCCTCCCTTAGCCATCATTTTGCCAAGCTAAACATATGTAACTCTTTTAATCCTTCCTCGTAAATCAGGCCAGTCCTTTCATCATTTTTATTGCTCTTCTCTGAATCCCATCCAATTTGCCGACATTGTTCTGCTCTTTAGGTGCTCGGAGGATGGATATATGACAACCTGCTCTAGTGGAAGATGTCCCTGCCCATGGCAGGGGGTTGAAACTGAGTAAGCCTCAAGGTCCCTTCTAACCCAAACTTTTCTATGATTCTATAATATTCCAGGTGAAATTTCACTGGTTGCACATTACAAGGTTAATTAACACAACTTTCCTATCAGAACGCAGTTCACAGGTCTAAGGCTTGATGCGCCAACCTCAACTGATAGGAAAAAGGACCCACTGATATCGCTCAGGGTCATGAACAAGTGACCCTGGGATGAAGCCCCCATAATCCTCAGGCTTTGCTCCCCTTCCCCATGCAGACCTTGCTGGAGAGTGCCCCCTTCCCAGTCTCACACATTCATCCCCTTCGGGCATTTCACACCTCTTCCCCCCAAAACCTGCTGCATGAGGTAGGAAAGGGCTTGTGCAGAGAGGGGACAAAGCACCCTCCTTTACAGCACTTCCCAGGAAGGGCTTTGCTCTCTGCCGAGTTATGGACATCCAACATATCCAAAGGCAAATGCAGCTGATGATGCTTTTACTGAGGGTTGGGATGTGCTGAAAGGAAGTGGTGCCTCTGTGAAACCCTGTGTGAAACCAGGGAAAAGGGAATAATCAGTTCACAGGCGGTGGCTCAGACACTGTTGTTTTAAGAGTCCACGCGTTGATTGGCACTAAACCTGATTTACAGCCATGTGTGGGGCTCAGGCAGAGGGACATCACCAGGAGCCCATCCCACTGCTGCACCCCCAGGATGTGCCACCCTGCCCAGTTTACAGTCCCACTGCCTTTCACCCCCCAGTGAGGGTCTGCATCCAGCACCCTTCGTGCTACAAAGCCCCAAAGCTTTGTACTGTAAAGCTAACCCCCTTCAGCACAACGTTAATTCTCTTTGCTTCTCAATGGTGCCACCATTCATAACAAATAGTCTATGATAATAAATACCTCAACGAGATCAAAAGATCCTTAAACAGCCTTAATAAAGTCAAAAAAAAAACTGAAGGAAGTGCAATTGGGTTCTGTTCTCCACCACTTTTCTTCTCTCCTCTTTGCAGAAGGCAGTGGCTACATAACTTTTGCATTTCAAAGACCCACATCCCATTGTATGGTGAGGCAGGCTGAGCGCTTTGTGTTGTCCTTAGTTTTGTCCAGCGGTTGTCCCACTAACCAGCCTCCTGCCAAGGGAAAGGGATTTCTCCCTTCGCCTGCTGACAGCCTTTTTGCTTTGAAAGCGAGAGTTGACTGCTTCTTAATTAGTGCTGCCATGAGCTGGTCACTGAGGACCAGGAGTCTCGCACAGGAGCTTGGCTATTCACTCCTGGTGTGTCCTGGGGATGCGAATCCAGCACAGCCTCAGCTGCTACTGCCGGGAGCTCCCGGGGATCCTCCTAATGGCCCCGTTTCAACCATGAAACACGGCTCAGAAGCCTTGCAAATAAACGCAGTGCACTTTAGAAAGAGCGCCGAGATTGATGAGGTATAAAAGAGAGGTTCCTTTCAGACCCCAGGTATCCTGAGGTGCTTTACAAACTAATGTTAGGGGCCTGCCAGCACGGATTTTGCCATTGTGATTCTGCTTGCAAAGCCCAAATACTGCTCAACCACACACACAAAAAGCATTAAGCTCTGAAGAATATAGATCACTTATTTGCACAGGAACAAGAGAAGTTATTACTATCACTAGTATTTGTGTTTGTTACCAAAGCACCTAAGAAATGAGTCCCTGGCCAGACCACCACGAGCAAATGAAGGGACCGTGACATGACAACAGTGTCGCATCCAGCCCTGTGCTCCATCACTATCCTCTTTCACCCATAGAATATGATAAAAGCAATCCCACCCTCAGTGGATGCACTTAATGATTCAGAAAACTCCTACTTTTTTTTTCCTCAAACAGCATTTTACCTGGAAAGTATTAGCAGCAAATAAAGATGGGGACTTTTTGACAAGGTTGCAACCAACTTCTCCCCATCTCCCACAGCGCAGATTCCCATCTGATTGCTGGGCTTACAAACATGCATATTTTTCCTTTGTGCGATGTGAATCCACACAAAATACAGGATAAATTTCCTTTGAAGAAAGTGGGAAAGCAGAATGGCAACAAGCCTAGGTAGGTATTGAGTTACCTTCTGTAGTTCATATTTTCTCTAATGAGAAGCTTGCGAGAAGATATTCCTCTGCTCGCTCTTCAAGTCAGACAGGTACAACAAGTAACCAGACAGGTATATATAATCTAGAGGTGGCTTTGAACCAGCTCCCAGGCTACGAGCACTCCTGAACTTTAAAGGTATTTAGATCCAAATCTGGATCTGTGCTTTGTGGTTGACCATTTATCCCGTTCCCCCACCACGTTATGTATATCAGTATTTATATCTCTCAACAATGACCCAGATCAAACAGGAGATATTAACAACTCCTGGCATCTCAGTTTTCAGACTTACATCTGTGAAAAGGAGAGGGCTTGCACAGATGTGCCTCGCGTGTGTCTTGCAGCATTTCCCTGATAGTGTCACTCCATTTTGCATCTTAGCCCAGCTCAGAACAGTTAAAGAATAGATAAAACACAGGAATGCAGCAGGAACACGTGTAGCGTTGGGTGATCCCTGTGCCAGAGCACTTGATCATATCCCCTTTTCCTCCTGTTAGGATCAGCACAGTAACTTCCTAGAGTTGAGACCACCTCCGATGTGAGACAAAGATCCTGAACAAATCCAGGATTCCCTGACATCAGCTGGGTACCTTCCTGGGAAAATCCAAAGCTCCATGAATTTATCCAGAGGTTTTCAGCCCAGGAGAGAAGGTAATAAAGATACAGAGCTCAGGCCCGAGCAGGTCCTGAATGCAGCCCAATGAAACGCAGACCTTGGATGAGAACACTTTGTTTAATCTTTTAGCATCATTCCAAGTTTGTTACTCCCCAGAGTGATGCAGGCGCTTGGGGAAGGTTCTGCCTGCACAGTGACACGTGCCTGTCCCAGCCACTCCATGGGATTCTGCTCCTTGGCTGAATCAGCTTGCAAATATCCCACCCTGCACATTGCTGTGAATTCAAACCATCAGTTCCCATGCACTCAGCTTTGAAGCGTTCCCTTTGTGAGCACTGGGGACATTCAGAGCCATTTGTTGCAGGGGCTGCAGGAAAGGAGTTGGGATTCGAGGGGTGAGGACAGCCAAGGAGGAAAGGTGTCATCTGGAAACCTGATAATCAGCTTGGAAGAAAGCATCCCACAGGATTCTGTGGCATCACTTGTGATGTTTTCACAGTGGGTTTGTATAAGGAGAGTGGACAATGGGATCGCTAAAAATCTTGTAGGTCTTTTATCTCTGCAATTACATTTTCAATGGGCTTTAAAAATACACAGCCTTTCATTAGTATTCTCTTTCAATGGGAGAAGCACCCATGAAACCACCAGCTAAATGTGGGCCTTGAGCTAAATTCAGGCCTTGAGCTAAATTCAGTGGCTCTCACAGCCGTGGCTGTGCTAACAGGGAAAAAAGACATACTTGGAAGAGGAACTTTTCCTTCTTTTGAAGTCAGAATGGATTTGCAAGGGTCTTATATGATGAGGGGACAGTTTTAAGTAGGGGGGATATATGTGTATAATTTTAACCATGTAAATAGTCCTTTGCAGCCTGGGAATCTTCAGACTCTTTCAGGGTTTTAAGAAGTTGGCCCTGCATACTTGTTAAAATCAGTTTAACCACTTGCCAAGAGGTTTAAAGAAAGACGACACCTATTTTGCATGAACAGTAAGATTACTCTGATGAATTTAGTTATACTAATGGCAGAGCAGAAAGAATACGCTCCTGCCTATGATGGATTTTTTTTTTTTTTAAGGCAAATAATAAGGTTCTGGAGGGTGTAACCTAAAACAGACATTTCATAAAAGATCCATCCTTGAACAGAAACGGCATGAAAGCATGAAATGAAAACTAGACGACAATCAGAACTCCTCTTCAAGTGCTTTGTAGTAATTATTTTAGAAAGGCCCCACAAAAGCCTCTATTCAATTGCAGAATAGCAAGTGAGGGCTCTATGGTTCAAGGCCAAATAATTTCTGCAATGGAAAAAACAGCTTTAGTTCTTCAGTGCTGATGGAAGGTATTTTAAATGGGCACGAGGCTTCAATTATTGCTTTCTTTATCCCAGCTTCTGTGGGACATGAATTGCCCACAGATAAAACCCCCTGCTCTGCAAAGTGATGACCAACACCATTTGCAGCTCAGAGTGCTCCCAATTCCACAGGGACACCGAGTATCACAGCCTTCAGGTAAGGGTCAGGGGCTGGTGGCACCACATGTGGGGCTCAAGATCCCCTTTGCCAGTTCCCAGCTGGTCCAGTCATGCTGGTGGGTGAAGCCTGTTCCTGAGTGACTTGAAGTAGACCAGGTTGGGAAGGTTGGACTCTTTCCTCTCTCCTGCTCTCCTTGTGTCCTTCCTGCACCCCAAAACCAGCTCTTTCCTCTGCCAAAAATATACTGGAAGGTGAGAGAGAGCCATGAAGCCAGGGAGATGCTGCACTTCCAGCCCCTATCCTCCTCACTGCTGCAGGGAGGACACCATGAAAGCATCATCTCCCAGCTCTAGAGAGGGTGTCACAGAGAGATCAGCACAGAGCCAAGCACAGAGACAATACTGGTGCCTAGCCATCTAACAGCTGTGATCAGAAGCACACCTAACAACAACACTACTGATACCATCTTTAGATACCACCTTAACTTACTACTGTGATGGAAGCTCATCACCACCACTATAGTGACAGATCTATTCCAGACGAAGACATTTTCCTGTGAAGGAGTTGCACTTTTAAGTCATTCAGATTGTAAATACAGTCTGGAAAGTGTCAGCAACTGGAGAATCAACTAGGATTCACCCAATATCAAACAAACACTGCTCATACATATCACTATGAGGCAGGTACACACTGCTTTCCTCCTTCAGGCCTTAGTGTTAGCCCAAGTGGAACTGGCGGAAGCACTATGTGTATGAGAGCCATCCAGTATCGCCAAAAGCCCAACTGCCAGCTGAGCCTGCCATGATTGCCCTTGGAAACAGGCCCATTCCTGCCTGTTATGGCTCTTTGTAGCCATGCCTAAGCAGCACAACCAGGTGAGAACCAGCCAGCAGCCCTGAGCACTCCCTAGTGCAACCAACATGCAGGGTCCTGCTCTGCAGGGAGCAATGGAGAAGGGCACAGTGAGCCAGGCTTGGCTGCTGCCATTTCCCCCCATCCTCCCTCTCACCCAGGGCTGTGTCACACTGAGCTCACCACGTTTTCATCTATTTTCCCTTGCTCCAGTGCTGGATGAGAGCTCTGCACTGCAGGGAGCAGACCCAAGCACAGACCTTGGGCACAGCCATGATTTCTCAGGTCCTCAGCAGGGATCCACAGCACAGCCAGTTCCCAGACCTGCTCCCACTGTCCTCTCCCCAGCATCCTTGCCCATCTCTCTCCTTGTTTATGCTGTTTTCACTTTGGCAGTTTGAATTTTGCACTGAAAACCCTTCTGGTCCTTCTTCAACCAATGGCTGACCTGCCTTTAGGACTGGGCTGTTTGAAGCACAACCTATTCCTCCCCAGAAGATTGTCATTCTAAGCCAAGTGCTGTGATTCCAAACACTTTATTTAAATTGCTTCAGTGTGTAGCTTTTCAAAAAAATTATTTCCCCTTTTCCAAGGCACTTCTGAGGCTTTTGGTTTTTTTTTTTTCCTCCTGATTTTTAGGACTTCTCTTTCTTCATTCCTCAGGAAACACATCTCCTAAACCAGTTCTGCAAACTGCCTCTGGACTTTCCCGCAGATGTGAATCCTCTCTGTGCCCCAGTTTACATCGGTGCAGGAACCCAGAGAGCATAATTTCCCTGCCTCAAAGAAGTAGGGCAAAACTTAATTAAAGTAATACCTACAAAGGGATCCCATATCCTCAGGTGGACAATCTGTATGGAAAAAGCACTTCTAAGAGAGTGCTAGAAGTACTTTAAGACAATATAACAACAGGAGATCACAGGGACATGGCTGCACTCCTACTCCTCCAGCAACAGCATGGTCTGTGCATCCTTGGAGGGGTCTTGGTCAGGTCCTGCAGAAGGAGAGCTCCAAGGGGAGCCTGTCCTTGCTCATCAGGATGCTCTTTGGCTGGGGACATGCAACCAAGCAGGGGTAGCAGTGCCTTTGTGCAAGGTTTGTGCTGACTTTGCTGGATCCGAAGTGCACAAACCCAGATTCTGGGTCTCCCCTTTTTCTGAGACCTTGGAAGTGTAAGACATGCAGCTCTCCTGTGATGTGACAGCAAGAGGAGCTTATGATCAAGGAGGAGCAAGAGCTGTGAAAGTGACCTGTGCTCAGCCTGTGTTTGACACAGCTCCTGTCCTGAGGTGGCAAGGGGAGCATGAGATGGAGCAAGTCCTGGAGAAGGACCGAACCCTGTGGGCTTCAGAAGAGGAAGAGGTGACCCAACCTGCTACTGCCAGTGGGCATGGTTTGTGTTATTGGCATTGTTTGGGGCTGTGCTGCACTGGTACCCCAGCACCCATGGGAGACACCGCATCTCTGCTAAAGGTGTGGCCTTGATCTGCACCAAACATCACACAGCATACACACACTGCTGGGTTCCTATAGGTTTGCTCCTTCCCTTTGCAATGGGTTTTGGAGAAGCCTCTTGTGCCTTGCTCTCATTGGGTACCAAGGCCCTCCTCCTGAGCATCAGTAGCTCTTCCCAAGGGAAGTTAACTACGTCAAGATCTACAAACACAACCCAAAAGCAAACAAAGAAGGGTACATTTTCCCAGACACAACACCAGACCTGCCCCTCTCCTCTAAGCAAACCCACTGCTGCCTACGTGATACACGCAAACCCCGGCTCTTTGTGAGTACAAGGAAATGCATATTTCATTACCCCGACATTCCAGCCACCTACAACAAAAATAATTAACGACTGCTTAATGGCCCCAATGAGGGGTGGTTTTTTTTGAAGCATATGAATAGATTAAACTTTAGTGAAAAGCTATAGATCATTTAGAGCCAAAACAAATAGATGTTATATTAGTCACTGTTATGCATTTATCTAAGTCAGTTATTTCTGAGTGACTGAAATAACAAGTACATACGAGTAGGAGTAACACCAGTGCAACACACTGCACAAGCAGTTAAAGCCTGACCAAAATAAAGGCAGGAATAGGAGCACCCCTGTGCCCAGCACCCCTCGTGCTTTCCTCCCTCTCCAAGCCAAGCGCCCACCACAACCCGGTCAGGATGAGACGCAGCAAAGCCAAATGGCGCAAGCTGTTGAATGGGGAGCAGCAGGACCACTGCCACGTCTGAGCACTCAGGAAACCACTGCCAGACAAAAAGGGGTGCTTGGTAAAAAGCCTGAAAGAGTTCAATTAGTTTCCTGGGTTCAGAAACCTTGTGTTTCCTATGCTGGAGCTTTACTCTGCCACAGCACCCTCTGGTCAACGCTCCCCACTGTCCCCAAGTGACAGCAAAACCCCTTAGTGCCACTAAGCTCCCTTATTGGCTTCTTAGAAGCATCAGCAGCAGCCTTCCTGCATCCTTTGGCCACTGATGCTTTCCTCCCTCATTTCCCAGTCCACCTCATGTGATTTAAGCAAGATCTGGGCCAGCCTCATGGAAGAGCTTGGAAAACCCCTTCACCTCTGTGCCTAGGGATCACAGGTAGTTAGAGCTCAGGTGCACCAGTTATTGTCATGCACTGTGGGTTTAGTGCTGAGCATTGCTGCAGTATTTATGAAGTGGTTTCAATTCCTGTGCTACACTGACACATCCTGAGAAGTCATAAACAAACCATCTTTTCAAGTGGAATTTAAAGCTGTTTTACAGTGTCATGTTCTCTAAGAACCCCAACACTTGTAAGCAGAAACATTCAAAGTTCAAGTCCTGCAAACGCGTTTGCTGTTTTGTTACTATCATTAGCAGCATTATTACTCAGTCGGAGAACAGATCTAGATCCCATTTCACCACTGCCAGCACATCCCTCCAGCCTCTTCAAACTCTAGTTTAGAACTAGGCTTCGGTTAGCTCCAAATACAAAATGAATCTCATGGAAAGTTAAAGCTAGCAAGAAGCTCTTAAGAGGCGTTTAAAAAGTAAAATCCAAACTTCTGACAGTCACCACTGGGGTAAAAATGACAGTTTAAACTGCCAAACATTACCATATAATACTATTTATTGCCTTCCATTGGCTCCCTTCTGCACATCACCCATCACGCTAATGGCTGTCCTGTTATTAACCATGGATTTCATGGTCATTAACTTGAGTTCAGCAAGTCACAGATGACTTTATTAGGCATGACGTTGATAATCACCATCTTAATTGCACAAGCTGTCCTCTATACCCATCCTGAACACAAGCTATTTTCAAGTTGAGGCAACGTGGGCAGCACAGCGTGCCATCCCATGGGCTGCTTTGGCAGCTAAAGAAACTGAAAGTAACAGTTCAGGGTAAAATCTTTCCCATTTCCGAGACATAAGCCACAGCTGATATGGAAGAAGTGAGGCCACAAGAACCACATTGTGCTCAAGGTTTTGATAAGACTAATGGAGAAAGGAAGGAGATGGGGCTAGGTCGTAAGGCTGGATGAGGTTTGTGGCCACCAAGTCCAACAGCCAACAACAGAGAACAAACCTGCCTGCCTCAAAACCACAGAAAATAAGTTTTTAAGCAGACAGTTGGGCCTTCCTATAGATGTAGCACAAGCAGACTGACCAGGAACAAACACCACATTGATATTGCTAAAACATAAACTTGTCCTGCTGCAAATTTCCTCATCCTTGTACCATTACAGTCACTGTGTCCAATACCCTTTGGCTGGGTCTGATAGGAGAGAAGCAATCTCCTCTTTCAAACAAAATGTGGTTTAAAACCAAAGCGAGAGCTATGCTGGTCATGCACTAGCCCATTAGCTTTGAAGTAGACCTGTGCCCAAGTGCAAAGCATCATCTCCTTGTTGTCATTGTTAATGGAGCACAGCTGATCCCATTGCTCAACCTCTCAGGGTAAGAGGTTCCCTCCCTCTTGCCCCATCAGCTCTTTGCATGAAAACCCAGGCCTGTAGGGTTGGTGTTTGAATAGGTCACCTGTGGCAAAGACCTCCCAGAACCCTGCCCCGCTCTTTGCACTGGAAATAGTGTGACTTGTTTCAGATATCAAGATTACAGACCCCCAAAATCCACTCAAAACCCAAAATTTACACAAATAAATCCACCCCCAAACCAAACAGAAACCACGCTTCTAAAAGTTCATATTGCACAGATTACACTGTAACCAGCTGACAGGATTTCAGGGAAACTTCAGATTTCAAAGCCTATGAAAAAGCGGATGAGTATCCCCAAACTGGATTCCACTCCAAGCTCGGCTGTACGACTGCGGGGACAAATTCATTTCTGCATGAGCAGCATTAAAGCACATTCGCACCCTCAGGGCATGCAAATGCGAGGTTACCATGACACAGCCCTGATATAATCCTCAGCTCTCAAACACCCCCTCCAAAAGGTCTCCCCCCAACTAAAGCACAGCTTCCCAGACCAACAGTTTTCCACAGGCACAGGAAGTCTTCATGGATACACTACAGAACCGCAGCCTCAGATCTGCTCAATCACAGATGTGGCAGTTCTGCACTTCGCATAGACCCTTCCTGATAACTTTTACTGCACAGTTTAAAACCATAATGTAGCATGTGATAAATAACTGTGTTAGCTCTGCATACATGAACGGCTTTAACTCGCAGCTTATACTTAGTAATGAATGTCAGAGTATGTGTTAATAAAAAATTAAATCACCAGAGCGTGGTGTCAGGATACATACTTTGGTAACCTAACGCTGTTAAGTTTCCATGTCATGTGAACTGCAATACACAGTAGCAAGGAACAGGCTTTGCTATTCCCTTTGGATTGTACAGATGTTTCTCACTCCCAGATATTATTCTGAAGAGGGACATACGCTTTTAGTATGTATCTATTAGAACATTATTAGACACACTCCTAATTAATCTTTAGGAATTCCAGGCATTTTTCATTTAGTTCTTAGCAAATAAAAGGGGGGGGAGGAAAGGTGCCTTAACAACTATTTGCATCGTAGAGTTCATAAATGAGCCCATCACCCTATACCAGAACTGCTATAATTTTATCGGAATGAAAACCATTCTCTTTGATCTCCTCCAGCTCTTAAATCCAGCAGTTGTGTATTCAAACATCAATGGAAATGTGGTTTCAAGCTTCCTCTTTCATTATCTTTCGCAAAGATAAAAAAGAGCAAAAGGGAAAAAAAGTTCTGAGCTTTAGAGATGAGGCAATATTTTTACAGTAATTTCTTTATCTGATTTCATCCTGTTTACAGAAGCTGCTGTTTGGAAGATTCCCCCCCCCTCCCCTTTTTGAGATGACTCTTCTTTAAATAAACGTATATTAAAAAATAGAACAGACAACAGAGGCAGCTTCCTGCTTGCTCTTTATTGTAAAGGAGATAAGGTTGCTAAATGCTGTGCTATCTGACTTTGGTTCAGTGCGTGACCTACACGGATCAAGATGGAGATTTAATGATTAAACATAACTCCTTTATCTTCAGCAAAGAGGGAAGGGGGAGAGGAAGAGTATCCAAACAAACTACTTATGTTCTGGCGTGATAGAACTCCAGTTCAACACAATAATTAACTATCTGACACATTCCTGTGAGGCTGCAGATGTCATTAATGGCTCCAAAATGCCCCCTTTCTGTTGTCATAACCCAGAGCTCTTCTCAGCAACCAAAACAAGCACCTTCTCTAAAGAGCATCACAGTTGGCAAAACGCATTCCATCCCTTCTCAGCTGATTCATACAGACACAGGTGTGCTTCATGGTTCTTGTGCCACTGATACACAAATCCAGGAGCAAATTCAATTATGACAAACTAGATCCTTAATCTACCAAACCCATAAAAGCATTTTAATCTCTTCCATCCAAGGCCCTGGACTCCAATCTTCCTCCAAGCTTCCTTACAGCTCTTGAAACTTATCTTGATCTCTCACATCCACGTAACAGAGTCACTTTACAGTTGCACATTCAGCATCCCTGAACAAACTAGAAGACATAAGCTTCTAGAATGCTCCCAGGCTGCTCCTCCTGCACCAAGGCCACTGCAAGTAGACCCTAACGATCTTGAATTAATCCACCACAATACAAACTTCAAAAGGTCTGGCACTTCAGTTCCAATGGGTTGTAAAAGCTGCACATACTTAGGCATGTAACTTGTGCAAAAAAGGCCCCCAAAAGTCTGGCAATGCATCCCAAGCAACCAAGCAAGCTCCAGCCTGGGCTCACCATAGAGGCCTCCTGGGCTTCAGAAGCACCCAGATCAAGCTGTGGATGCTTTCATTTTGCATGAGAGCCACATGACATGCTGCAGGTTTAATGAAGTTTGTTCTTAGCATCGTTTCAGCGCTCCAGGGCTGCTGTCACCCACGTGGATCGAAACAGCAGCACCTATTTGCATCAACTCCCACTGGGAACAAAGAGCAGCAGCCATCAACTTCTGCAACATCCAGAACAGCAAAGAGCTCCCCGTACCTTCCATACCATAAAGACATGGATTACATCAAGAGCAGAACCCACTCTCCACCTTGGAGCACCAAAGTTCATTAAAGGAAAGGATGAATTTAGGATGTTACCTTCCAAACCATCCCCGCAGAGCTGCAAGACCAGCTACCTCAGTGCCAGAGGAGTTTCCCTGCCAGGAGTCCCAAGGCAGCCCCAGCAGCACTCTCTACCCACTCACCTGGGAGCATTTACCTTAATTAATGAGCCCACATGGAGCTGAGAGCAGCATTTCTGCCCCCTCCTCCTCCCAAGGGCTTAGCAGGAAAACCTGGCTGCCCCCAGACAGGAGGGGTTGATTGGAATTAACAGGTTCATAGCAAAACTGGTTTTGGTCTGCTGGTTCCTCTTGTGCTGGGGGGGTGGAAGAGTGCTTGGCCTTGTGCTCTTCCATTTTCTGATAGGCAGCTTGGATAAAGACTGAAATTCTTTGGTCACTTCTCAGAGCTCTTTTCTCCCATCGTTCATGGCCTTGCTATGTTCCTCACCTCCCTTTGCCCACACAACAGCATAACATCCCAAAACTTTGACTAGGAAACCAAGTGCCAGCTTAATCCTATAGACCAATGTCGTTTGAAAGTGCTGAAAGGAAGCAGCCTGCAAATGCAACGCTTGCCCCTCATCAGGGGAGAGGAATTTCACCCTGGAATGCCATCACAGCCAGAAACTGAGCTACTTCCAGAAGATGCTCTTTAGAACGATGGGAGATGCTGCCACAGCAGCTTTCAGGCAGCTCTGCAGTTAAGTGGTGCTGGGCTGTGCATCGCCTGGTATTAGATCATTGTCTTTTCTTGTCAGCACTGGAAAGTTTGTAGCTTTAGATTCTTACGGACAAGCATCACAGTGTGACATTTTGGTGCTATGGAATCAATTAGCAAGTGATGGGAAACTAGATTTTGGTGTAAAAAATAATAGAGAGGACAGCACTCACTGATTAGTCCTATTGCTCCCACTTTTCTCTAAAGGAGTGTGGAAAGAAGGGTGGATTTAGGGTGATAGTCTGGATGGAGAGATGCTGTAATGAGCTAAAGCTGTCCTGGCCTGAGGGATGGGAAGCTGAGAGGATGCCCACGTCAAACTTCAGGGACTAGTTTTGGAGTAGTGAACATGAACGACTCTGGTATTTGGGGACATCTGGTCTGGAAGCTGATTCAGTTTCTAAACCTTGTCATAAAGCTTCTTAAAAACATGAGGCATTTGGCACAGGAGAGCCAGAAGATGGTAGATTTTTCCAGCCTTGTGAAAGGAGTCAGAAACGCTTCCATGATGCCACATGGACCAGATCAGGGACATTGGATGAAGTAAAATGGAAAACAATGCAAAGGCAGTGAGTGCGGGAGGGGGGAGGTTTGCTTTGCAAGATTTCCATCAACATTGTCTTTGGCTTCGATCCAGGCAGCTCTGTGCCCCTTTGAGTCACTTAAACAAACCCGGCTTTGAAAGTAAAACTCTGTCAGGACCTTTGGGTCCCCCTCCCCGCCTCACATTTGCACGAGGGGAATGGTAAATCTCATGTGAGGTGGTCACAAGGGCCATGGGTCTGCTCCAAAGGTCTCTGCTCTTTTCACACACATGAAAAGATACTCATAGCAGTCTTCATGTGGCTTATAAGCTTTATGATACAGATTCAACACAGCCCCGTGCTAATGCCAAGTGTTCTGGACAGGGCTGTAATGGGGCAATAAAGCTCAGCTCCACCTTCAGTGTTTGCTAGGTTTAAAGGAGATGGTCAGACTGGGAATTGGCTCAGCACACTCAGAAGGGTGTAGAGGGATCTAATGCTGGATCCAGAAGTACCTTGATGCTGAGCAGTCGATGGATGATCGAGGACATCACTTTGGATCACCCGTGTCATGAGTTTTGGTGCATGGGTAATAAACAACCCTGTGCATATTACAGAACAGCCATAGGTTTGTTCAGCAGATAGGATTTGTCCATTTTATGGCAAGGTTTGCAAGGGCAGAGCAAACTTTCTGTTGTGCAGAGTTGGGAACAAGCAGCTGGCTGGGGCTAACATCAGTATCTGGGGCCTTGGGATTATTTTATTTAGGGCTTTTTTGCAATTAACCTCAGCCTTAAAAGTCCCTCTGTTTTGATGAGGTTATTTTCATATGGCACAAGTTGAAAGGGGGCTGAGACAGCCCCACATATATATTATAATCGTATTTGAGCCATTTTTGTTCCTCATCTGTTTAATGTCATCTCTGCTGCCAAAGCAGCTCAGCTCCTTCAGGGCGAAACTGCGTAACGGGAACTGACTTCCCTGATTTACTGTCCCTGTATGCAGCTATGTAAGTGAGGCATTGCTGGATCAGTCTGAGCTCCTCTATCCTTATTACTCAATTACCCTTACAAGTGGATGTTTACCTCCCGATAACCATTAACTCTTGTCAGTTGTTGCATGTATACAGCAGTCTCAGCAACTAAATCGGAATCTGAATTAAAGTCCAGGCTTGAATTTACCCAGCACTTTGGAAGAAATACAATGCCACAAGCAGGGTTTAATCTGGTAAGTAATTGGGGTGAGGAAGAGTTTGCATGGAGGCAGGTCCTTCCTCACTCTTGGATGCAGACCATTCTCTGGGATAAGGAGGCAGACACTGCTCTCATGCTGCTGCTGCTGCTGCAACCTGAAGTTTTCAAGCCTGGATCCCTTTACACATCTGTGATCAAGCTGTGGATGTGGCGTCAGCTCCAGCCCCCTGGAAAAGAAGTGTGGTGGAGTGTGTGGAGGGGAGTTTGCATCATGGGTTCTGCTTTAGACTCTGCCTTCAGAAGTGCCTATGCCCCGAAGTCCCAAGTGATGGACAAGAGTTGTGGGATGTTGGTGAATTGAGACAGATGAGTCTGTCCTTGCTGTCCTGCTCCATGAAGCCATCCTGAAGCTTCCTTCATCCTGAAGCTGTTGAGGGGGGAGAAACTCTGGAGTGGGAAGGGGCAATGTTTAATTTTACCCCTGACCTGTGCAGAAGCTGTGTTCACCCCTACGAGCACTGCATGCTCCTTTCCCATCACCTCTGCATTCCTCTGGCCCCCTTTGCTGCTAAGGGAGTAGTGACGATGTGCTGTCATGCTTCAAAACCATGTCACACAAATTCATTTCTAAGGTTCTTCTCACTTTCCTTCACGTTCCCCGAGTACACACAGACATTTAACAACCTAGAACTGTAATTGAAGCAATTACATGAACACAGAGGCAAACGCAGGTTCTAGCACCCTGCCAGAGAGGCTCTTTGTGCATTTGCTTAATGCTTTTAATTACAGTTGTTAATATGACAGATTGCCACGATGTTTGACAGCTTCCGTTTAGGCTGGGACGTTCTGGTACTCAGCAAATGCTCCAGAGATGCTTGGGAGCAGCAGCCTGCACAGGAAGCAGTGTTACCGAGGCAAAACCATATCCCAGGGCATTGTAGCAAATTCAAGAGATTGGTTTTCTTCTTCTCTTTTCAATAGGGAGTTTTTCCTCCTTCACCTCCTGGTGGGAATGTGGATGGATGAGCAACGAACAGCAATGGGAAAGGAAATGCAGAGAAACCACACAACGATTTACTGGGGCTTTAACAAAATATTATCATTCTTCATGTTTGTCGGCATGTGGCACTTTGCTTTGAACCAGGGATAGTTTAAATTCCTTCTTGCTTTGAAGACTTAATTTTCTCCCATAGAGATTATGGGGACTGTCTTGGGTAATTTTAGGACTCAGGCTCACTACTTGCTGAGCTCAGGCATGGGTTTGTGCCATGTCTGTTTTATTTGCCACCTGCCAGCTAGCGTCCACATCTTCCCCAAGTCCAGAGGTCATGGGCACATCCCGAGCAAAGCCTTTTGCTGTGGCTCACACCCTGTACTGGAAGTGCATGGCCTGAGCACCCAGTGCACACAGAGACACAGCTCAGCACCACTCATTAAATAGCATTTCACTTGTTAAATGAAAGTCTCAACCTTGCACACAGTGACTTTGCAGACAGACAGACCAGATGTACACATGGCAAGGTGTTTTGCTGCTGATGCAGAACCCCTCCAACCTCAGTGAGTCACGGTTAGTAGGCAAGCAAGGTATGAACCTAAAGAACTATCTCAGTTTACTCTGAACAGAGCTGAGCCAGGACTTTGCTCATTCTCTGATGTGGTCAACACAGAATGGACAGGGAACATTTGGAGGTGACATGAGAAACCACCGTGTCCCAGGCCTGGGGACTGTTACCAAGCAGAGGATGGGGATAAGGCTTGAAGAGAGCATGTCAGTGTAAAATACACAGCAGTTTGATCAGGAGGGGAGAACACTGAGAAGGTCCAATAGATGAAACTTAAGAGAAATTCAAAATGAAGCCTGTAGACACAGCAGTCATTGTTGAGTACTTTTGAATTACTCTTGTGCCCATATTTGTGTCTGCAGACAGTAAAGTAGAAAGAGATTGTTGTCTTTACTCACACACACTCCCTTGCCCTGAGTTAACTTCCTTGGGTAGAAGAGTGCCCAGAAATAAGCTGTCATAACCACCAAGTTAAACTGCCAAGGGGTGGCGAAGTGTCCAGTTCCAATGTCTTCAATCGAGACCAGTTTCCTTCTTTGAAGATATGCTTTTGCCAAGCACAAGATGTACCTCGGTCAGGCCCCAGTTACTGGACTTGATATGGCTGAAATCTAATGGCCCACGAAATAAAGGTCAGCAGAAAGGAAAAAGATTATTGAATGGTTTCTTCTGGCTTCAAGTGTATGAATCTGTAAAAGGCTGGCAACTTGCACCCACCGTCATGATGCTTTTCATGGTATCCTTTGATAACGGGATTAGGAAGTACCAATATTAGTTCAAAAAAGCTGCTGAAACATCACTGACATTTGGTCATTACCAGCCTTCAGTCACTATTGATCGGTGTCTGCACCGGAGCCAGTAATCCAGCACAGGGAGGGATCCACAGCAGCTGCAGACACGTTGGAGATCGATACGGGGCCTGGCCAAAGGGATGCTGCTTGGCACTACTCTGCCCAGCGCTCGTGATGGGAGCCTGAAGCTTGCTGTGGGTGTTCAAATAAGCTACTCTTGGGTTTTGTGCTGTAGCAGATTATTCTGCCAAGCAGTCTGGCAGCATCCTCACTTCTCACAAGAGAGGAATCACCATTTCATTTCTTCCGAAGCTCTTACCGCCCTGCATGAAACAGTGCTCCTGAAGCATGAATATTTCATGGGACCGGTTTTGGGGACATTACTTCTGGTTGAGTTTTCATGGCCAAGAACTAGATTTCTGTGCCTATCAGCACTTCTTTGTTAATTTAAAACTAACTTGAAAAGAAACAGAAGCAGACCAAGGCTGCACGGGTGCAACCAAGGTCTTGTGCTCTTGCAAACACCACGATAAAAGTACACTGCTTCATAAGAACACTTTGAAATATTTAAGAGAGCATCAGCAGGAAATATATCCACATGTATATGTATAAAACTAGCATTTCATGAAGCGTGTGGGAAGGAGCACATTTGGGAGTCAGCACATTTCTTACCAACTCTATTAAGTGCGCCCAAGGGTGCATTCTTTGTTTAGATGGATTTTTCTTTAGAGGTACCCCCTATGAATTTCTGGACATGAAAAATAACAACAAGCTTTACAAACCTAAAGTCACAAACCCATCCTTGACATGAAGAAGGTGCTGCGCCTGCCCAGCCCCTGCTTGAGTGGTTGCCCTCCCTCTGCACACACTGGGGGAAGCTGGTCCCAAAGACCTGAGATCTCTCCTCAAAACAGTCAGACCTGCCTGGACCTGATGGCTGGGATGGCTGGAGGCTTTTTCTGCTGCCTCCATGAGCTGTCCCACCACATCTCCCCCATTATCCACCTCCAGCAAGTGATATTTATATCTGAATTCTCAAATTCCTATTTAATGAGAGGCAGCATCTTGGTGTGAAAATGATTCTGGAGCACCTCTGGACTTGAGTGGTGCAGAAAGCTTTGACAAACTATTTGGACCACATTTAGTTCCTTGGATACCTCAGTCTTGCCAGAAACATAATGATTTTTATAAGCTCTTATTTGGAGATGTTTCTCAGCTCCCTCTTTGCTTCCCAAACAGAATAATTAACAAACCAACCAGGGATACAGAAGACTACACCAGCATCCCAAACAAGCACTCTCCCTTGCTTCTTTCAGTCACTCCTGTTACAGCCACAGCATCACGGAATTGTTTGGGTTGGAAGGGACCTTAAGGATCATCTAATCCTAAACCCTTGCCATGGATTATTCCTCTTTCAGAAATCATCCAAAGGTCATTTTTCAGGACCTTGAACCAGATCTGGCCTAAAAGCACAATCAAGGACTCAGTAGCAAAACAAGGGGGGTTCTGTCCTAGGGTAGGACAGTCAGATTCCAGTTTTCCCTCTTTCTCATCCGTGTACCATGGTGCACGGGGCTACTCCTGGTGGCCAAGGATGAGAAGTGTCACAACGAGAGCCGGTCTGGCTTCTTCTGCCTTGCCTCGGCAAGAAGCCAAGATCAAGGTACTATTTATTTCCCTCTGCCTCTCATTTCCAGGGCATTTTGCCTTCACATTAACTACGCAGTGGCCTGCCTGATCTTGGCCAGGTTTGCCTCCCCTCCTCGCATCCTGTCTGGGACGGGTGCCCCTGCCCAGACATCATGGTCCACTGAGAGCCTGCAGAAGTGACCCTGAGATCTTCCTGACCCTTGCTGCATTTGCTCATTTCCTCCTCAGCTCCCTTTCTATTGCTTTTCAAATTAAGGTGCACAGGAAACCAGAGCAGTTTCTGATCTCTCCTCCACCTAAAAAATTAGAACATCAAAACCAGTTTTACCAGCAATAAACGAAGCTACTTTGAAAAGGGAGGCAAAGGGATCTATCTGGAGTCAGTAAGACATTGTTAGGATCTCTTTGATCGGGAGCTTTAAATGAAAATTATCAAATGGCGCTTTAAAACATACACCCTTTTGTTTGATTAGCCTGCTGCAGATAACCTTTATTAAACCTGATCTAAAATTACAGCCATGCACTGGTGGTTCTTTGATGCCTTGGCTGTTTCATTTCCTGTTTATACTATGATACACGTTGCACTAGGAGATAAAGCACTTCTGAAGGATATTAAGACATGAAAGTCCCTTGGCTATTTGCTGGCACTGTTTTGATGTTTTCTTGCTCTCTAGAAATTAGCATATCCTTTTCAAAGCCTGCCTCTGATGAGAGTAATCCTTTGCCATGATGTATTTGCTAAAAGTCATAAATGATAGTATATTGTGTAAAGAAATGACACATAAAAGGGACGATGCTAGATTATTGATAATGAGGCAACTTGTGCAACTCTGCTTTTGGCTTTTATAAAACACATTTTTGACACCATAAATACATTGAGCTTCTATTAATAAGGATTTAATACTTCTGAGATTTTAGAAACTTGCTCTGAACAACTTTTCAAAAGACGGTTTTTGGGGGGAAGTTTCGTGTTCTCGCTAATTTGGATAAGATGGTCTGTTAAGCACGTTTTGCTGCCTTCATCATGAGGGATGATGGAAAGGTTTTTAGCACGGCTTTGGCAGAATTAAACTGCCCTGGAATATTTATTTCCTTAATTTGTGTAGTGTCTATTGCCATAGAAACGGGGGAGGGGGGCTTCATTAGAGACATTTGCAACAAAATGTTACCTTTCAGGGGAAAAAACAGAACTTTGACACACATAAAAGCGAGATATAAGGATCTGATATGTGAAGGTGTAAATAAGTATTGCTCCATTGAAGCTTTGAAGTGACATTGATTTACATCACCAAAAGATCTGTCTCCTGTTGTCACTAACAAATGACCTGAGCATTTTCACAGAAGGGAAAGACAAGGCTGGATGACCTAGAAAACCAGGACCAGGGGGTTGGGATGAGAGTGGGATGAGGACAAGCGAAAAGGGCTGGGGAAATCTTAACCAGCCTCTTTTCAAAGGCACCTTTTCAGGACTTTCCAAGGTGCTTTGGATGACATCTGGGCTATAAAATTCCTGTAACTGTGTGAAAATCAGCATTTTTACTGAGTTTTCTTTGCACATGCTTCCATCACTCTCTAGTCGGACAGTGATAGCGCAAGGAGGTCTGGACCCTGACAGAGGTGATGTGGGTCAGGCATGATGGCACTTTGATGGAGTGTGATAAAGATTTACATTTTGCTTTACATAAAGTGCTTTCTGTAGATGGAAAGAGAGAGCTGAATTTGGTAGTTTTCACGCTGGGTGACCCTGGTTATACCTGAGGCTCTGTGTAACACACCTGAGGATGAGGATTTTGGTACCTAAATTAGTCAACAGAATTTGCAGCCACTCTGAATACCTGAACTCATCCTTCTAAAAATCAAGTCCCTTATCTATACACCTTTATGTGGAGATGAGCCCTTACCTTAGATATCCCGGGTTGTTAATCCTGCCCCGAGGAACCAAAGATCTCATCTGATATCCATTGAAATCAATGGAACAATTGACTGTGGGTGGCTGCTCCAAGGAGCCCTGGAGGGAATAAAGGTCACAGCCAGCCTTGCAATGGGGAGGTTCAGCTCTGCTGTCACCAGTCCCTTTCCAGCATGGACCACTGAGAGTTGCAATCATGCTAATCAGCACAGGGCACTACTCTTCATCTCACTAGCTTGGGGCAGGAGCTGGAGTTTTATTAGCTCAGGTAGACTGCAGTGGGAGATGAGAGGAAGGGAGGAAGGAGCAATTGGAAAGGCAGAGACAAATTATACCTCCAGTGATGAAAGCCACCTCGACTGCAGCGAGGCTAAGATGTTGCCAAGATGATTGCCAGTTAAGCATGTATTAAGCAAATATCCCCCCTTCCTTCCAGCTAGGCCTCCAGTGGGATTGCCTTCTCCTACAATTTACTGGATTGAAAGTGCATAGAGTGACAAAATTACTTTTTTTAATGGCTGAAAAAAAAAAACAAAATCACAACCAGTTGACAATTCAAGAGAAAAAGGCTTGTAAAAAATTGATAGTGTTTTTTCTGTATCCTTGTCAGAAAGCCTTTCAACTCCCCTCTTGGAAAGCAAAGACATGAAGAAGGTGCTGGGAAAAGGATTTCTGCATGGGCACCTGCTGTTCTTACTGCAAGCTGTGACAGGGAGCAAAGGCATTTGGGATTAGTCCCTAAGAAATGGTGATTATCAAGTTTCCTTTCTGCAGGACCTTTGCTCATTGGCCTATGCGCCACCCGGTAACAGGATTTGCATGACTCCAGCCGGATGCTTGGAGAATATGTGTCATTCTAGTGCTGTACCATATGCCATACAGGACTGAGGGCAATGAGCATGACTCGCAAGATCAGCTTCATAGAAGGTTTTCTGCAAATTTGGGGTGATTTAACTAAAAGTAACACATGCAATATGATGCTGAGCTCATATTCTAAGCAGAATACAAAAGGATGAAGAAAGGTGACTGTGAGAAAGCACCCAGTGTCCCTAAAGCCAAAGGACTCTCTTGGAGGTCCTTGTCAGACTCCTGCTGTTGTCCTCTGATCCATCCACAGGTCTCCATGTGTCCAAGCCAGAGGCACCAGGCAATGCTCTGGGATCCATCCCTGCCCTGCTCAGCTGGCCCCAAAGGCAGCAGTGATTGAGGCCGGACACTCCCTGCAATAACGGCTCCTTCCAAGAGCCTCCAGCCCCGCCAGCACGGGAGAGGCGGCCAAGTGCCTTCTGCTGCCAGGATGTCACAAGACCGGTGAGTCACGGGAGGATCACAAAGTGTTCTCATAATGGAGCTTAATAACAGCCAGTGTCAAGGGAAAAGCACCTGTAAACGGGACAGTGCATGGCTTTACAGCCTTGCAGTAACACTGCTGGGCAGCTCCAGCTCACAGTCCCTGCGCTGCTTCACCCGTGCTCAGTCTTGCTCTCTGCAGCAGCTTTGGGGCTGTGTCATTGCCACAATGGTCATCTGTAGCACAGTGCTGCCTGGACTCTGATATCCAGGAAGATAACATGCTCCCTGCTCTCCTTGAAGGGCAAACAGAGTGTGACAGCAAATGCCACCACTGAGGATGCACAGCTTTTCTGTCCAGACCATCAGCAATGATGTATCTACAGGGTCTGGAATTCATGGTCCAAGTGGAGATAAGCTACGTGGCAGCTCTGAATGGGAGAAGACCTCCATGCACCCTGACATGCTGGGCCTGGTGGGGTGAGGAAGAGGATGCAGCTTGTGCTGCAGTCATTGCTGGCCCCTTCTTGGCCCACCAGCTGTTAAGCACGGTGGTGACTCCAAAATGTCACATCCCACTTTCCCAGGCCTCCAGCACTTCTCCAGTTACTGTCCCAGACTGCTGCTTTCACTCCAGACCCCATGAGGGGTGTCCTCTGCACAGCTTCACTTCTACACATCATAACTCCTCCTTCCCTCCATCAGCACATCCCTCTGTCCTCCCCATCCAACTGCTTTAAACTTCAGGGAAATCCCCCTTCCCTTTCCTAACACACAAGTAACTCCCCTGAGAGATGCTACTTTCACCTCAACCCTGTTAGCCAGGCAGGAGGTCCATAAACGGCAACAAGACCTCACCAAATAACACCATCATCTCTAAACCTGCCCTTTCAAGTGCCTGGGGGAGGATATCTGCTCATCTGCAGGTTTTCCTGCTCCTTTGCTGCAGCTGAGGATGACCTTCACTCCTCCTCAGCATCCTCAAGGCTGCATCCCAGGCATCTGAACGCTGCCCAGGAGATTCAGTCCAAAAGATGACCTTTCCCTTTGGAGCTCCTCTGAAAACACATCCAACATCCACCCTCTCCCTTTGCTTGTCTCCTGAGCATCATTACGGTCTGATAATGATCTCAGAGGTGCTAAGCTGATAATCATCTACCTCAGCTACTCCGCACACTTTGTCAGGCACGTTGGTAATGAAAATATAGAGTGTAAAGATATCTCTTTCCCAAGGTAATGGAAAACTTGAGTGGAGATTGACATTACAAGCAAGATAGGCAGACAGAGAAGCCAAGTAGAAAGGAGTAACATCTGGTTCCGTTTTTCTTTGTGAAATTATCTCACACTGACCAAGCAGTGCCTTCTCTGAAGTATATAAACGTTGAAGACACACACACATGGTTGTTATCAAATGGTATTGTGCAAAATTAAATTGGCTACTTTATGGTGAAATGGAGAAGGAAAGCAGGCATTTCAAACACATGCGTGTCTCTCAGCGAGGTCTGGAAGCGATCACAATGCAAGGATGGCTACTTTAAAATATCTACAGATAGTTAGGGCCATTCTGTGAGATGAATAAGCTGGGGCTGAATTTAATAAAGTTATCAAGGCCATAATAACACAGGGGCCAGCGCCTGAAACTAATAAGTGGTTTGGTGAGCATGAGATAGTTCATATGTGCAAAGCATTCTTCCAGCACTGCTTGCAGAGGTAAAACACCATGCCAAGTGCCTCTAACCTCACCAGGATGAGCTGCATCCTTTGGCCAGGCTTAGCCAGCCCAGCTGGAGGGGACATGCAGCACACTGTCTAAGAGGTAGTCATAAGCTTGGCATGTCCTTCACTGAACATAGCTGGTGGGTCCCTTAATGCAGGCTTGTGTAAGTCCTTAGCACAAGTGCTCTCAATGCCAGTCTGTAGCATGTTGTGGTTTAAGAAGAGAATCAGAAAAACCTTTACCTTTACCTTTGCAATCTATTACATCCAATTCTTATCTAATGCTTCATCAGTAGCCTCAGAGCAGGTGTCTCCCGACCTCACTGGTCCCTCACTGTTCCTTGGAGCTGGGCAGGACATAGGGCAGGACACAGGGATGCCATGCTGGCAGCTGAACTCGGGTGAGGAGGAATGCTCTCTGCGTTCTCCAAAACCGAAATTTTCCATTTGTGGAAAATTCCACATCTCTGATTTTATTTTATTTTTCCCAATCCAGAGGAATATTTTAGATATGAGAAATTTTCCCTGGACTGGAAATTCCCGTTACTGCACAAGCATTCGGTTTTTCCAGTAGACTGGTGGCAGAGCAGGAAAAAGGGCTTGATTTCCCTGAATTGCACCCCAGAGCTCTGCTTATGGAGCCGCAGAGCCACTGCAGGCCTTTTGTTTGGGTAAACCCTACCTTTCCCACAGAGCTGCAAACCCGAGCGAAGGGGTTAGTAACAGCCCTACTTGTTTTATCCCTTTCCTTTTCATTTGAGCTTCAGAGACCCAAGAGCGGTGTCGGGGCTGGCTTCAGGGAATGCAATTCTCGTTCTGCCAGTTGGAAGTTGCGTTCAGCATTTCCCTTCCCAGCTGGAATTGTGGGGGTGAACTTTCCCAAGGTGTTGACTGTGCGGAAAGAAGAATAAAGGAGGGCAGATTTCATCTAGCTTGGATTTACCCAGGGAGTTACTGTCTTCCAGAGATCCTAATCTGAAACCGCTTCTTCCCGTTCACTCCCTCCATAGCAGTTCACAGCTCTGACGTAGGCAGGGATGGACTGGAAATGTGTTAGCACCAACGGGACTGGCCAAGTACTCAGGGAAGGGACAAGACTGGCATTTTATCCCATGATATTAAGAATTAAGTTTACTACAGCAGTGGCTGTGCCTCAGTGCTGTGCCAGGCACTGCGTGCTGCCCTGACAATCACAGCATCCATGTAAGACACCAGTTAGGCAGAATTTACTCATCAGCCACCAGTTTTGCCAGGGTAGAGGAGCCCAGCTTCTGGACATCTGATGGAGCTGCTTCTGGTGCAGTTAACTTACAAATCCCCTCAAACAGCTGTCTGGAAAGGCAAGAGAGGAGCTGCACACATGTCCTTTGGTGGGGAACTGTTACTGAGGAGACTTCCAAACTGCCTTGGGAAACACAACTCTGAGCACCAAGTTTCAATGGAAAAGCAGCAAAGAAAACCTCAAAAAGCAAACTACAAGCTCCTCTCCCACATTTCCTTTTCCTTTCATGGCGCAAATTAGAGAACACAAACTTAGTGGAATTGCAAGCATCTAAGAATAGCTTTGATTTTCCTAAACATTTACAATTCTGTTTTATGTACATCGTCAGAAAAAGAGCAAGGAAATACAAAATGTAAATCTTTAAATGAACCTGAATACCAAGGAGACTTTACATATCTGCTTGTAACAAATGGGATGTTGCAGCTAAATCTCAACAAGGGGAATCAGAGAGTTTCAATAGCCGTGGATGCATGGACTATAATCAGACACGGGATGCCTTATGTAAGGTCCTTCCTTCCATCCCTCCCCTCCCTTGCAGGTTAGGAAACTATTGTGACTTGCTATAGCTTTTGCTGTCTGCCATTCAGTTTGGTTTCATGGCTCCCAGAGCCAGAATCCAATCTCCATTTCAGAGAGCTAAGCTGGACATCAAAATCCTCCCTGGCAAGGGGTCCCTCTCGCAGCCCTGGGGTGCAACATGGATAGTGTTCCTACTAAGCAAGTAGTGTGCCGGGTCTAATGAACCCAGAAGCTATGGATTTGAAACCACTTCCAGACATGGAAGATTTGCAGGAATTCTGGAGAGCCTGTTTGATAAAAAGTCACATGTACAACAGGGGTACTGCCCTCGGTTGTACTGCAACACTGAGAGAAAAGTTGAATGTGGGAGAAGGCATTAGACCTTTCCTCAGCAGGACAGCCCTGATAGAGCAGAAAGCATTAAGAAAGCAATTTAAAAAACATAATGCTCAGGAAGCACCTAATTTTACTACCAGCTGGGTGTTAAATTAATTGTGTGCAACCTGAGCGTGGCACGAGATGGAAAAGTCAGGCTTTAAAGTGCGTGTGTGCTGTTCTAAGAGCAATTCTATTTCTTGGTTGAAACCAAGGAGTGTATCTCATGGAAAGCATCAGGTGATCGGCAGGATGATACCACGATGGATTAGCCCAGCACATACTTGCCTGCTCAGAGGTCAGGAGCAGGTTATAACTCTCTCCAACACTGAGCTATGAGTGCGTGTTACCGTCGGTGTGCAAGGAGAGGTTGATGCTGGGAGCGGGAATGATGAGCCTGAGGATGGGCAGAGCGATGATTCACTTGTCTCAGCAGACACGAGTGAAGCCTTGGATGCCGCAGAGGCTGGGTGTTACCACTCCCATTTTCTCACTGGGTAAACCGAGGTCAGAGATGCTTTTTGACTTGCCCAAGGTCATGCATGAATTAGAGGTAGAGCCAGAAACAAGACCTAAAAGACCCCGCTTCCTTTCATTGCCACACTGTTTTCAATTGCAGATGCAGAAACATTGCAGGCTGTTCAAAAAGAACCCATTACCATCTGCAGGGCTTGTATCAACCTCAAGAGAGATCAAATAGCCCCGTGGTGAAAAGGCATCCAAGAACAGCTGCCTGCCTGCTAACTGGTTTTTAGGCTGTGATTTCTTCAGTAGCAGTGGTTCTCACTGAACACCCTTAATTTAGATTGATGGAACCACTCTGCAAAGCAAGAAACTTTCACTTACAGATATGCAACTCCTAAACTCATTCAAACCAGCAGGAAATGTTATTTATACCAAATTTAAAGCTGACAGCTGTTAAAGCCCCTCCCTGCCTGCTCCTTCCATCTCTTTGCTTTTGGTTTTTTAATGTTTCTGGTCAGGATCTTGTTTTGGAAAGACCCCAAATTGTAAGAGCTTTACTTGCACTGAATTACTTGGCTTTGTTCATCTACTGATGAAGTGCCAGCTCCGAAGGACTGCCAGATGCAAGTTGCCATCTTAAAGCACTGAAGGGAACTTTCCTGACATTGCTTACGAGTCAAGACTCCATGTGAGTGTTCTGAACTAACAGCAGGTCTCTGCCTAAGTGAGCTTACAGTGGAAAGGTGCACGGAAGGGCTGATACATGGCACTCATCAGAACCCAGGGAGGAAGCTGCAGCCACAGCTGGACCTGGCCAAGTGGCTGAGCAAAGGAACAGCAGCAAAATTTCAGGGGAATCCAACCCCTTCATAGAATAATTAGGGTTGGAAAGGGCCTTAAGATCATCCTGTCCATGGCTTACGTTTGGGGTGATTTAGGTTCTCAAGCAAGACTCTTCACCATGTAAAGCAGCAACGCAGCCTGGGGATGGGGGAAATCCAACCACTGTCTACTCAGAACTTCATCCTGCTCCAGACACTTGCCTCCTGGCTGGTTTGAAGCCCAAACTCAGGTTAGTTCAATTCTCAGGCTGAGATTCACAGCAAAGATCTGAGTCTTGATAAGCCTTGATGAACGTTTTAACTAACTTGGCCCAAACTCCAGGTTCATAAGAGAACACAGATCCAGGCACTTTCATGTGGTCTGAGGTTTTGTAAAGAAAGGTTCATCTGGCTCTTGAGTTGACTTTGGGTTTGGCTGTGCCTCCTGGGTCACTCCAGCCTGTGAAGGATGATGTGGGCTGAGTTGTCATTGTCACAGCTGGGGAGAGACCAGCTTTTGTCATTGCAGTGTAGAGAAGCAAGAAAATAGTGGGCTAGTGATCAGATTAATGCTTTGCATGGCAACCTGCTACAAGTTCTGGCAGAAATATAATCCTATGATGGCCTTCTACAAACAAACCGCATCTCTACAACAACAGGATTTAAACAAGCGGGTCATTTTCATGGTTTCAAATGATTTTAACAGTCTAACTCACATCGTAGTACCACTACGATCTATTCAATTATTATCACAAAACACCACTGTTTTCCCCTGCACAGATTACATGGTGTAGGTGCAATATCTTAGCAAAGGAGAAGGAATTCTTTTCCTGGATAAACATGATGGACAGCAAGTGAAAGAGAACTCCTGGTGAGGGAAGTCCTTTGGGAACTGTGCATGTCACTATACTGGCACACCAGCTTGGCCAAAGTCTGGCTCAGCAGATCAAACTACAAAGGGCTGTGTTTCTGAGGGACTTCTTTCTTGCAATCATATACAAGAAGCCTTTCTAGGAGCGATCACTTAACTCCTGTAATCTCACACAGTAGACCTATGAAATAGATTAAGAAAAAGCAAGAAGCTAAAGTTAAAAAACACAGTGCTTTGGCTCATTTATTTTATGTAGTAAGGGGAAAGCTGACCTTCAAGATCTCTTTTTTCCCCTAGTATTCATGCTGATGAATAAATGTATTCTGACTTTAAATGAAACAGAGTGCTTTGAAAAGACAGAAAATTAGCAACATATGGACCAAAGGACCCGAAGAGATGAGGAAAAAGGAAGGGAAAGAAAATGATTGAAGGAAAGTTTCAGATGCTGCTGGGATCCTGCAGCAGAGTATTTTTATGCTACTGCTATTAGGGGAGGTCAGGGTCCCTTTGGACGTCCCCTTTACATCACGCATGAAGAGGCCTTTCTGCGTGCAATGCAGAGAAGAAATCACCCTTCACTGCAAATGCTCCTTGCCCAAACAGATGGGCAGGTGACACAGAGGAAAAGGACAGCAGGATCTTACAAACAGGGGTATTTTTCTCCTCCCTCTCCCCTCGGTGCTCTGAACCAGAGATGCTCTACAGCATAAGGTACGTTCTTCCCTGTCAGACTCCCAGGCAGACTTGGAGTCCTTTGATTTCAGTCCTTGGCCCTTACCCTCAGGTAAGTGTCACTTGGCAGGATTCAGACACAAGCAGGCCATCACCAGCAATGCTCACAGTTGCTTTTTCCACCTCTTCATGGGCTCTACCCTGTCCACCACACACCTGCAACCTGCACCAGGGACAGGTCTTTCGTTGGCCTCACCATTGCACTGACACACGTTTGTTCTTTGTATGAAATAAAATAAATCTCAACAAACTCATCATGTTGCCATTTATATCGCTATCATAAATTTTCCTTGGTTTGGGTTTTTTTTTGGGGAGGGAATTTCCTTGTTTTTCTCTAAAGTATGTCTGAAATCTTCTATTTCTAAAGGAGGATGGAATGCACTTGGTAAGCAGTGAGTGGTTAAAAATAGCTTATGCAAACATTAATTACCTGAGTCTTTTTGATGGCTGGGAATCTTCATCAAATCAGGAATAAGCTAAAGTAGGGGTCGAATATCAAACTGTTCACAGCAAACTCTGTGTAATCATTTAAGTGTCTTATTAATTGAGTCAATGTTCTTAATTAAATCTTAATTTTAAGATTCCCATTTTAATTAAGGTCTGCTGCAAGCTAACCAGAGCAAGGAACTTGGAGTTAAGGCTCCCAGCTTCACCCCTAACTCATATAGCAATAGAACAAGGGATAATGGGTTCAAACTGAAGCAGGGGAAGTTCAGGTTGGATATAAGGAAGAAGTTCTTTACTGTGAGGGTGCTGAGGCACTGGCACAGGGTGCCCAGGAAAGTGGAGAATGCCTCGTCCTTGGCAGTGTTCAAAGCCAGGCTGGGGAGAGCCTTGGGTGACATGGTCTTGGGTGAGGTGTCCCTGCCCATGGCAGGGCTTGGAACAGGCTGATCTTGAGGTCCATTCCAACCCAAACC
Source organism: Forpus xanthops (assembly GCA_032466535.1). NCBI lineage: Eukaryota > Metazoa > Chordata > Aves > Psittaciformes > Psittacidae > Forpus > Forpus xanthops. The sequence goes on along the minus strand of JASSUY010006829.1, from coordinate 93,987 downwards.
ATTCTGTGATTCTATATGTGTCTAGAGATGCCATGTGCTGATATAACTCCAGTGGAGGGGGAATTAGAGCAAAGCTGACCTGGCCATATCTGTCAATTCAGTGACATGGGGAAGTGCCACATTTATACATTACACAGACAGCTCTGAGAGGCAAAGTGATGTTTTTTTCCCAAGTGAAACCAAATCTGGGTAAAATTAACATTCTCTCCCGCTAGTACATTTAGTCCAGATCCAAGCCTGCGTAGTTTTTCCATTCTGTCTCTGCCATTTTAGCTCATTTTTCTCTCAGCTGAAAAAAAGAAGGGAAGAAAAAGCACTTTGCTGTTGCACAAAAACTGTTTTGTGTTCCCCATAAATCTGTGTATCCTCTGCACACCCTATAATATATATTACATGGCCATACTTAGGTATTTGCACAGACCTGCTATCACTTTGCTTTACTCCCCTCATATTTTGGAGCGTCTGGTGAAAAATTCCTTTGGGCTTTGCTTCTCCTCTTGGCCATTGAGAAACTTGGCTTTTGCATGGGATGCACAAATAGTTCTCAAAAAGCTTTTATACAAATGCTGCTGCTTCTTTCCAGAGCAGCATGTGCTTAAATCAGCCAAGTGTTAAAAGCAATAAAGTAAATAGGAGGCTTGTGACTGAAATACTCTATCCAATAGGTCTTGCAGTAATAACATAAACCCTTTTGGCATTAGCCATGGCCTGCTTTGGGGAGAGACAGGAGAGAAATTAAGCCTCTATGGGCTCTGGCTTCTCAGCTAGGTTTGCTTGCTAAGGTGCCACTTTGTGTGGGGTTGTTGATGGTTCATGGATTATGGAAATCCTTTAGGAAATGGGCTCTCTGAGCAGCCCCACGTCTCTGGCATTATTCAAAGAGGAAGTCAAAGTCCTTGGATGAGGTTTGAAATGATGGAGGTCAGGGCAAGTCAAACACAAACTCCTCGAGACTTTAGTGGGACAGATCATGGTTTGAACATCATTGGCTCTTATAGAATGAGAACTTATTTATCAGTGTTTTACCCAGGCAAAACCACAGCCACCTCCACCTGCCTCCAGGTACATGGGAAGAGAGCCCACCTCAGCTCCTTATCCAGACTTTCCCAGATGTCCATGCTTGGGATAGAAAGAGTGAAGGAAACAGTTCCCAGAGATCATATTTTGCCCTCAGACCAGTATCATCCAGGCTGAAGGCTCAGTGCTCCTGACCCCAGCAGGTCTCATCAGGAATATACCTGCAGCTAGAGGATATCAGGCCAGAAACCTGACCACAAAACAGCATCCTGAGCCTTGTGCTGTCCTCTCCTCCACTCTCAGCAATGGTAACCTTCTCTCCCTGGCTCCCCTTATAAGACTCATTGGCAGGCAGCCTGAGATGTTAATGGTCTGTCAACTCATCCCAGTCCAGTTTAAGTAACCTCATACAGCAGAACTACAGGTGATGACCATGATTTTCCTATATATATCCTATATGCATGTATATATATTTATATATGTAACCAGAGCACTGTCCTTTGCGCTCTATCTGTTCCCCACCAGTTTCTCCTCTGCCTGTTAGGTCTTCCCTTGTGGACCAGCACAGCTTAGGGAGAGTAAGTGCCCAAACCTAGATGTGCCCTCATCTGGCTGAGCCTCCCATGCCATAAATACCCACTGCAAACATTCATTTCCCCACCAGGCTTTCCCAGCTTCCCTCCCAGCCTCTCCACTCCATGCTGTGCAGCACATGGAGCATACAGCCCTAAGAGCAAAGTCCTCAGGTAATGATTTTTAGGGTCACATAAAAGCTGCCCTTTGCTTCTCCCGCGGGCATCAAGAGGAGCCCCACTGCTGACAGCGGGAGCGATGCGCACCAAGCACCAACCAGAGTCTGCCAGCCATGGATCTGAAGTGACATCATGAGTTTCTGTGGGTTTTCTTCCCAATGGGTCTTTCCAAATTCACTCTTGTGGTTCCTTCCACTCATTTTGCTTGAAGAGATAAGGCTGGGTTTGGCGAGCAGCCAGCTCAACTGTTGACGGAGCTGTAGAGTTCAGCTCTGAGCTGCGGGACTCTTCCTCCAGAATAAAGGGTCCTTTTCAGCTTAGAGACACAAATACATGAATAAAGGCATATTTCATGCGTGATGTCTAAGTACATCAATCAGATAACTGGAACTGGTGTGCGTGTGGAGAGATTGCTGACGTAATACAACTTGTACAAAGAAGAAAGGCGCTTTCATTAATCCGGTGCTTGGAATGTCACTTGTGCACCAACAAGTGATTCAGTAAGAACTTGGAAAAACAAATGAAGCCATCATTTTCAAATATGCAGGAGCCTCCCAAATTACAAAAGGGAGTGAGCACACAGGATTCACAAATGGAGACTCCCACATCCCACTGGGGTCTAGAGAAACAAATGCAAAACGCAGAGCAGGTATGCATGAATTATGCTGATGTGCCTGACACAAAATCAGTTCACAGAGTTGTCTCTTTTTTGGGGGGGAAGGAGGAAGTCACTGCAACAAAAAGAGCCTGAGGATTGGAGTTTGCAGCAATCTTCATACAAATTGCCTTTTGCAGTGTGAGTACAGAAAGGACATGCTGACTCCCCTCAAGGTTATGATCCCCCCATCCAGATCCAGTGTCCTGTTGAGATTTCCCACTCATCTGTTATACAAAGACGCTTCCATCATGTCCTTGTAGCCTCAAGAACAAACAGCAATCAAAATTCAGTGTGACAAACACAAATCCTAGTGGTGGATTCACACCGCAAAATTCAGTCCTGGGTGTAGCTTTAAATAGCCCAAAGTCTTGTAAGTTTGGATTTGCTAAAAAGCATTAAAATTAAATGAAAGGTTGTATTTGACCCAAAGAAAGGAAATGAAATCTAGGCGGAAATTCCATCATCAAAAATTCCTGCACAGTGTCTCAGGGTTTTGGCACTTCCAGAATGGCAAATACAGTTCTGTGTTCTTTGGACGTTTCCACTGCATCTTAAGTACCTTTTGTGTAGGCACAAGGTGATGGGTCAATAGTGTTATTTCTTCTTTAACAGAGAAACATTTTCTTGTCTTTGAAAATAAAAGGCAGGCACTTGAGATTACTTCCATGTCTATTTTCCTTATTTATCACAGGCATTTATAAGGTGTCTTTCACATGGGCATCCAAGTGCCAGGTTTTGTCTCATGGTAAGTTCTTTTTTTCTTTTTTTTACAAAAAATGTAATTTCATACCAAGAAAAAGATGTTTTCCTTCTAAAAAGTATTACAAGAATTGTTATAAAATAGGAGGAAACATCTCTCCAGGGATAACACAAAAACTATATCTCCTTTACAGCTCTTACGGCCCATTCCAGCAGTCCTCTGAATGTGGTCTTGCACCATTTATGGTCCATACCATATTTACTGGAGCTCCACAGAGACCTTGGCTTTCTTCTTTGTTTTCAGCTCCTAAACTCTATAAGGTGACAGCTTAAAACTACACGTTATTGTTTCCTAATGCACTCTGGCAGCTTCTGCCCTTGATAGAGTCAAGTTGGTTGACAAGTCCATTGGTGCTAGTGAGGGATGCAGGCAGCCTGTGCAGCTGCCAAAAGGGAAGGGGCAAGAAAACTTGAGCTTTAACTGCAAGGAGGTAATTGGGAGTAATAGAAGATCCCCCCACCATGGACAAGTTGCTGACCACGTAGATGGATGCTGTTGTCTTGTTGAAGCCTGGCACCATCAGCTCTTGCCAGCACCCGTGGCAGCCTGGTGAAGAGAACACAACAGGCACATCTGAGGTGAGCTCAGTGAACTGTCCCATTGAAATGTGGCATTGCCACACAGCTGCAGAAGAAACTTTTGGGCTTCTTGCGTGTGTTGCAGAGTAGTCAGAAAATGTGTCTCCAACCACCCAAAACATCCTGGATGCTCCTAGTGCTGGATCGCACTTGCATATGCAGTAGCAACAACAGATGCAAATATCAAGATAAAAGAGGGCAGTTAATAAAGGGTTAATTTCCCAAACACCAGCATAAAAGATAATAGCTCTGTGTTAATGACAGTGCTAGGATAGCAACTGATAACAGTGAAATCAGCCATCAAAAAACATGCGGAATAAACTGATTTTAGTGATTGCATCTCACATGTTGATAATGTTTCAGTGACTTTTATGCCATTAAAAAAGGAGCTGAGAAAAGTGGAATTTGCATCTCTATCACAGCCTTTTCACAGGGAGGACAGGGAGTCTCAAGTCTGGCCCCGGGAACCAGAGCTCACTATCACCAGCCACCAGTGCCTGTGCACATGGGCTTGGGTGGTGATGGAGGAGCAGCTTTGAGGCCACCCAACCTCACATCTCCCTCCAGCTCTGGTTTTGATCAGCTCCCCCGTAAAGCACCGTGTTGCCAGCCAAGATACTCATATAGGAGTACCCTGTATGGTATTTATATGGCTTTTATAAACAACTTTATGCAGTCCAGGAAGCAGGCTCTCCACCAGCCATAGAGTGACGGTCCTCTGAAGGCTGGGAACCACTGCACTGCCATCATTTGGGTCATCTCCATTTAGGAGGGGTGCTTTCTAGCTGCCGGGGCAGTGAGGATTGCACAGGCAGCCAGTGTGAATGCACAGACACAAGCCAAGGACCAGCCCAGCATCCCTCACACACGTTAACCCAGTCACGCCATTCCTCCTGCTGCTGCAGAGCAGAGCAGCATCATCAGAAAGAACTCTGCCCACTTCAAAGGGGAGGGTTAGCAATTATGCAGAGCTAATTGTATCCCGATAAGAACACCAGCTTCATTATTCCACTCTGGTTCGCATTTTCATATCCAAGTTCTACTTATTTTAAGCAAACACCCTCAAATTAGACTTTCTTAAACATACAAGAACCGCACCATTTTATTTCTAGGGATACATGTTCATTAGAGATAAGGTGATTTAGAGAAAAATATCATTTTATACTCCTAATTGTAAGCAGAAAACAATAAGCTCCCTATGAATAATATACCATACAGGCCTACAATGCTGGAAGTTCAATAATTGCTTTTCTGATACAAAAATAACATTAAGTTGAAAACATTTTAACTAGAGATCTCAGCGTTCAGACAATGGGCTGGGAACCCGCATTCCCTGCATGGTTTAGACAAATAACACACTCCCGATGGAAAGCAATGGGAGAATCATGCCTGCCCTGTGGGTATTATATTTTTTAATCTACCACTAAGTTGCCTTTTTCTTTCATTTCTTAGTTTTACATCAAGCAATTCCAAATTGTAAGCCACGACTGACCTAACTACTTATTAAAAATGCTAATATGCTTTTGTGCTTTGATGTCTGGTGAACAATAAAAGGGAGAGAGTTACTCTGGGACACTGTAATCCTTTATTTGTCACTAAGTTATGACACCCAGCAGAGCTGTGTGACAGTCCAAATCAATCATCCCCCGTGCACTGCAGGCCTTCTCTGCCTCCTGCAGAGCCTATGCAGTTTAATTAGCTTTTTTTCACACTAGCATAATGTACATCTGCAGCTTCAGCAAGAAAAAGAAATGGAGGATAGTTCACTGGGATACGGTGCCTTAAAAAAGTTCATATAAAAAAAAGTCTGAAAGAAGAAACATCACAACCCTTTGTAGTTTACTTCAGAGGAGTTTGCGGTGGAAATCTACAGGACTGGGTACTCTATATTGTTAAATGTAGATTTTTTTTTTTCTTTAACCTAATAAAGGCCTTTTCAGCTAAAATCTCAGATGGCATTTAAAGCCTTGTTCTTTTCTAATGGTCTCTATCTTTTATACCTTCTTCTCGCGGTTGATCATGCAGCAGCTCATTATCTGCTCCTCTTCCCCTCCCCACAGTGGGTTGGTACAATGGAGTCCTCAAACCCGTATTTGCTGGTTAGAAATCACTGGTTAGAAATTCCCACCGGTGGCAGAGCCCCAGGGGTAAAGCCATGCTCCCTCACACCAGCATCAAGCCCATGGCCGGAGCATGCTCCACGGCAAATCAGTGTTCTCCACTATTAGCCAAACACAAGCCTTCAGGAACACGGGTTGAGAGCAGCATAGCCAACCTGGCATCCCCTCAGCTGCCCCGCTGGAGATCAGACAAAGTCACTGGACAGGAGGCCTTTGGATAAATGGGATTGTGCCATCCCGATAAAACAGTTCTGGCCCTATTAGGCTACTGGTTGTATCCGGTGGTGTATCAAACAAATAATGACTCAGGCACTGCCTCACTTCACAAAGGGCAGTATCCCCTTCCAGCCATTCCAGCTGATGTGATAGAGCGTGTTGACCTGATGTGTAACCTAATGCTGTTTGGCTTTTATTTATCTTTTCCACCCTTTGTGCACCATGATGAAATTTAAAGGCATGCGAGATCATTCCTTACACTATTCCTCTGAGCGTGACCACAAAGGAGTCACCTGCAGAACACAGCAGTTGCTTTACTCAAATGATAGCTTACATTACGAGAGGCTTGTCACTCTTAATAACCTCCCAACAGAGAAATGCATCTGAGGAGATGATGGGTTGGGTTCAAACGGGAATGTTCATCAAGAGCAAGCACTTTCCACTCCCTGGTTTGGGGATGTGCTGCGGTGCAGGTGCTTTACAAAGGCTGTGCCTGCAGATAGACAAGGTCCAATGGGTCACAGTGGTGGAGACCATCACAAAGGCTGGAAAGCAAAGACATTTATCAGCCTCTTGATTTTCAAGCAGAACTCCACCTTCAAGTAACACAGATCTTTGCTTCAGATGTGCCAGGACTGCTTACATTCACCTCCATTGCCTTCGCTCTCAAAACAGAGACATGATCCACCAATCCTGGGCACTAATGAAAGTGCAGGAGCAGAAGCCAGACCTACTGTCAAGGTTCCTTTTAGAACTGCACCTTAAATTGTCTTTTAAACAGCACCTCTCTAATCCTTCAGTGCAAAAATAGTTTATCCTCTTGTGGGAATTATACATATTTCCCAGTTCAAAGAGGTATAAAATATAAATGTACTTCTGTACAATTCAGCATTAAGAAGAGTAAATAGTGTACAGTGCCTTTTCATCTTGAGATTTCAAGTTGCTTAAGCATTTAGAGACTACAGTTGGCATTTCTTGCTGTGCTTCTTCTTGGTCTAATGCTATTATTGAAAATACTTTTATCCTGGACCTTGGCTGGGGTAATTCCTTTGAAAAACCTTATTCCACACTTATGCCAGCAATTCTTCACTGTTTCCCCTTTTAAAACAGATAATTCATTAGGAGCATAATGTGAAATTTCAACATAGTTCCAGTCTCGTGTTTAACAGTTCCAGTCTGGGCTCTGGTGGACATAAGCAGTGGGATTTCTGGTTCAGAAGTGAAACATACTGAAGTTACAAGAATAAACTAGCTGAGCTTCCCTTTATGAAGATGGAAGAGCAGCAATGCTCCATGCGAGACCCTGAGAGGGATTCCCCTTCTCACACCACAGCCCTCTCCTGGTCATTTCAATGCAAGCATCCATTTCCCTCCCAAAGTACCCAATGCTAGGAAGACTGAATCTTCCAGGGTTTGGAGAAAGACAAGCAGAGGAGGAACATATCTCTCATCAGCTATGCACTCAGGACCGCAGCCCACATTGATCTCCTAAGGAACGCAACCAGGAAGTGATGCATGGACTCCTCCTGCCCTTTAGCCATACACCAAATGACTTGCAAGGACATTTCATTAGCCAACACCTTTCTCCTGTCCTGTGTGCCCAAACCACTGCACTCCCAGTTCCTCCTCCCGGTGGAGCCTGAGGGGTTTTCTTTTCATTTCCACCCCTTTCCTTCCTGGCCAGAGGACAACCCGCACCCCAAAACAGGCTCCAAGACAGGCACTGCAGGGTGCTGAGGAGTGTCACCTGATTAAAGGAAAGGATGAAAAGTGAGATGAAGCCTCACTCCTTCCTGTTCCTTAAGCCCTGTTAGTGGAAATCTTTTGGGGATGAGTTAAAATGAGAGCTTTAAATCTCCTCTGTAAGAGAGAATTTAGACCAGAAAGTAGTTTTTCCTTGTAATTCAGGAGGTCATTAAAGTGAAAGGTGCCTGATCAAATAATCTGTGAGGCATCTGATACCCTGCCTGGTGTGGGGAAAGCATTGCTTTGGTGAAGAACAGCCTGAAGAAGAGGAGAGGGTGAAGTTATGTGTTCTCTTCTTGAGAAAGTCAGGGGAGAAGGTGGTCAAATCATTGTGCTTCCACTGGAAGATACCACAACGATACACTGAAAAAGTGTCTTGGCATTTACCCTTGTTTGCCACACCATCATCTCCCTTGGGGAGATCTTTGCGTGTTAGGGCTCCAGCGGGCAAGATCTACAAAAGCCTTCAGTACTTTTACTGCTCCATTATCTCCCTACCCTGCTCCTGCAGGAGGTTTCTGCTCCTACAGCACACGGAATCAAACACTGCCCTACAGAGTGTGGCACAAAGCCCTCCCTTCCTCACCCAGCTCAAAGCCACTGGGTTTCCCTTTGAGTGCTCATGGTGCTTTGCTCCACCAGTTCCACAAGGGAGTGGTGAGCAGAGGGCAGGACAGGTAGAAGGGAAGTGGAGGTGTGATAACATCTCCAACCACCCCAGCAAGATCTGCTAGAATTCACCTCCAGATCCCTTAGTCAGGCAGGAAAAGGTCAGTTGGATCCATCTGTAGGTTTGGGGGTAGCCTCCAGCAAACCCAAGACCTGCTGTTCCAGTGAGGGAGCATCAGAGGGATCCCACCCCTCTCCTGATTTTATAGCTTCCAGTTTGCTGACACTGGAAAGGCATCAGAGAAGATAGGAGGATACTTATGCAAAGACTTCTATCAATGGGGAGGCCCATCTTCAAAGCTTTGATTTTACCAGGTGCTGGCATACCTTCTGAGAGCTGTTCTTGCTTGGGGGGATTCCATCTCAAAGTCTTCACATCACAGGAAGGGGAGTCCTGCTTTGAAGAGTCTCACCAGCAATGGGCCAACCTCCCATTTGCATTTCATTTTTGGCTGCATGAAGCTTGCTCATTGGCACCAAACAAGCGTTTGGCAACCTTTTTAAAGCAACAAGGCACAGGGCTTGCTGACGCAGCTCAACACCAGGACATGTACATCTGCATCCAACTGAGAAAGTCACCAGCAGTTTAGGCAGGTGTGGATGAGTGAATTAGAGTTAGAACAAAGCAGTGGCGCATTTGGAATATGCCTATCAAGTTGCAACAAGCAAATGTTAATGTTAAATTAAAGGATCTACTTCCAGTGTTTGCACTTGGCAGCCACTTTGATTCCTAAAGGGAAACCATGAAGAGAATTTAAGGTTGAATTTCTTTACAGGGTACTTTGAGTTGCTTTGGGGATGGTCCTGATAATCTGTGTCACATTGGGCTCCAGCAGGATTTTTGCTGGATCCTCAGCATTGCCAGGGGGACCTGCCTGGTCAGGAAGCAGCATCCTGCAATGTTTCAGAAGTAGAAAATCACCACCAAAGGCCACTCAATCTTGTTTTTACCTTCAGCTTTGTCCAACTCAGTTTCTTTAATTTCCTAAAGGTTCTTAGAATATAGGGCAGCACTGACATAATCAAAGCAGCCGAGCCTCCTGGCTCAGACACTGCCTTTGACCTTTCAGTGGCTCATTTTCCCCTCTGTTACTTACTTTTCAGTGGAATTGCAGAGCTTCACCCTCTAGTGTCTGAGGAGGAGTTTTGGAAGGCATTTAAGAAATGAAGGTCATTAGACATTACCTTTCCTGTTGCAAGCCCTTGCATGGTGCACAGAGGATTATTATGCCATTGCCCTTTGGTGTAAACAAGCCTTAGAGATGTTCTTTGTTTGTAACCAGAACAAAGCCCTTTGCGTTGTTAAACCTCTAACATAAGAGAGACTCAAGGAAAGTCTATTTATCATGCATAACACAAGAAAGGTTCCTGAATAATCCAAGACAAAAGGCCTATGCTGGGAAAGTACAGATGTGGGACTACTGGTTTCCCTTTCATGAGGATCCCCAGATTCTCCAGCTCTCCATTTGGGTGCTACAAAGAGCCCGGAGCTGCTGGTCCTCCCTGCTTGCTTTCTGCCCATCGAGGACTTCAAGGAGATGCAACAAGTTTGATGTCAGGTTCAGAAATACCTTGTGCATTGGGCGACCTCAATGCCTGGGGACAGGTTGATAGAAAAGGTGGTTCTCAGGAGGCAGAGCTTTAAACTGAACACAAAGAAACCACTTTGAACTCTGTGCGACTTGGGTTCTGCTCAACAGATTCTTTTGGTTGGGCTGAGCTTGAAGCCAAAGGCTTAGTTCAGCTCAGCATCACTTGGGGGGGTGAGAACCAGCTCAGCTTCCTATGGAGTGACACCACCATGGTGGTTGTGCCAGCAGGCTTTTATGAACTCTCTAGCCCCACTGGGGAACCCTGTGTCCATCTCACAACCCCCTTCCTGTGCACTGCAGCACAGAGGTACAAAAAGAGCTCATTTTGCCCTGCTTCCCTTTTTATTCACCTTGAACCTCCAAGCACAGATGCGCTATAGGAGACCACTCTTGCCCCTTGTTGGCAGGTATGGGACCAGCCTCCAGTGGGATGCAGCCAGCAGGTAGTTTTCCAAGCATGCTGCTTCCCCTATCACACATGTGGTAATCAAAGCCCCTCACACAAAGGCCCAGAGCTCAGCCGAGGCTTTATCCAGTGGGTCTGAAAGGGCAGGTCTCCTGCTTCTTTGTTTAAATGCTGGCCCATTTGTTGACTTGGAGGCACCCACTTCTTAGTGGCGGCAGCAGCAGCGAAATCATATATCACTCTAACGAGCGTCCCTTCAATAACCATTGCCCTGATTTTTGATACCTGGAGAGAAGATGCACCAGCGAGAGAAGGCTTTATCAAAAACACGCCACTGACTAGACATCAGAGAGAACCTCAAAGGGACAGTGAACTAGAACAAAGAACAAAAACATTTACAGAAGTGCTACGCCGAAAAAAAGGGAAAGGAAAAAACTGTACTAACAACAGTAACAAGGTCAGCTATAAAACCAGAATTAAAAGGCACTGCTGGGGAAAAGACGGCGACTCAAAAAAGCACCGAGAACTAAGAGCACAGCTTGCCAATCAGATCTACACAGATTCCCCTTGATATCTTCCCACTAACAGGCTTTCCTGCAGGACAAGTAAAAAGTTTAAGCGAGTGGCTCTGGGAAGGTGGGCTAGGAGCAGCAGAGCAGCATTCACAGCTTTTAACACAGAGCCTCAGGTCCTGCATCAGTGGGATGGCTCAAAGATGCCAGGCTTGGGGAGCGGAGCTGTGCAGCAGCCAGGGCTGGGAGCAGCTCCAATAAGGTGCTGCAGCAAAGCCCATTTAGGCCAGTTTGTAATCTGAGTAATTATTAATGAAGGCTCAATGAGCTCCTGATGGTGTCCCCAGCATGTGCTTCCTTTGCCACTCCTGCTGCTTGCAGCCAGAGGGAGGCACTGATTTAAATCAGGGCAAATAAAGGTCCAGCCTGGAGCTTCTTCACCAAAGTGATGCTAAAATGAGCATTAGTTGAGACCCTGCAAAAAGCCTTTCCTACCGAAATGGAAGTTTTCTACTCCACAACAAAAAGATTTACTTTTCTGGGGGAATATGAAAGTTTTCAGCATTCCACCAAAATACTCAAGGGCTTTTCTGCGCAGAAAGGTCTTTACATGCAGCTCTGCCTCCTGCATTCATCCTGCCTTCTGTGCATCCATCCAAAGGGGAAGCATTTTCCTCCCTCCCTTGGCACCTTATCACAACATCCATGTAACAGATAAGCTCTATTTCCCTGTGGATGCCACATATGAAAAACTAGAGGGAAAAAACCATCTTGAGATCTTAATCCTGAGTTTTAAGGCAGTTTCAAAGCCTGGACCTTTTGGCTCCTAATTTCTGCCTATAGAAACTTCAGGAAAACCAAATGATCTTTGCTCAGAAGCAAGAGCTCTTCCATCTTTCAGGCCCTGATGCAGCCCCATCACATGTGCCTCAGGAGTCCAAAGCAGCATGAGATGCCCACAGTTAAGTCACTCATAGAGGAGCTTGAAACACCTTCCAAAACAGCAGGCATGCTGCATGAACAAGGGAGCTGGTTACCCCAGCTTGTCAATGGAAATGGACAGGTACATCCAGAGGAGGATGAGCTCACAAACCAACCTCCGCTGTTTCAACCTGCTCCCAAAGGAGTCCTGCTCTCACTGGGGGCTCTGAACACCAAGCCCAAACACGAGGCAGCATCAACAGCCTGTAATCATCTGCCTCCCACCAATCTCTCTCTCAAATCAGGACAACTTCCATGAGCTAATACCACAGGGCTGGGTACTAATATTTCATTTGTAAAGCAGGTCCTGCTTGCTTTTTCCCCCTGGTCCCTTCCCCACGATGCTGTGCTTGTTAGTGAAACTGAAGAGACTTTTGATTTCTAAAGCCAATGTTAAAATGAGCATTTCCCCGTGAGAGCACCTGGTTCTTGTGTTTAATGAGCAAACACAAGGAAACAGAGGCCTGAAGAATGATTGTTCCCAACATCATTACTTCTGAACCTGACATTAAAGCGAAGGCAAAGACAACAGCACAGCAGTTCTTTGTTTTTCCACTGCTCTCCCTAAAAATTGCCTTTAATGAGACGCATTTGAAGTGTAACACGGGGCCGTTCTCCTAGATTATAATTGATAAATCTTCCAAATTGGTGTGGGGAGAGCATTGTGTAATAATTACTTGTTTCTTTTGAGGAAATAAATAAAATATGAAAACTCTAATTACCAACCAGCAAACGCGGTGCGCGGGTTTCCCACCGCTCCGACGACCGGAGTCGGGATTTCAAACCTGAGTGCAGCATGACACAAACTGATGTTGCTGCTGCTCGTGTTTGCTTTCCAAGTGCCAACTTCTCCAGTCGGAGTCATTGGTTCATTTGAAGTCCCCACGTTTACTCCTGCGCCACAATTAATTTCTCTTAGAGAAGGAACAAATTGCTCTTCTTATCGGGAGTGGGGGGGAGTTGATGCTTTCAGAGCAGCAATGGGGCTTCTCCCAGCAGTTATGGAGGAGGATGGGGTTGGCACACTGGGATTCCTTGGGCATAGGGGTGATGGAGATCTGTCCCACCGGCATGGTGGGAGGTGGGATATTCACTGTGGGTGTTTTCACCGCATCCTTGCTCCATTCCCTGTGCTCCAATAGGTGCTTATTTCCAAGTTTCCTGATAAAACTATGCTGTGGTTTCACCTAGCACCATCTCCAGTCTGGGCAGTTCCTCATCCTTGTCTATGCTGTGGGTTTATAACACTGATCCTGCCTTGGGAGAACCCCCCTTAGGCACATGTACCCCAAAAGCCCCTAAGAGTAGCATAAACCTACAGTTATGGGGTCCTTTATCAGATCCTTTATCAGGTCCTCAGTGCCTGTGCATCTCCACGATGCAGCAGGGACTTGCTGGCCTTGGAGTTGGCAGGTTTACTACTTCCTGCTGCTCTCTCTGGAGCATCATTCTTGCTCTGGGTGTTTTAAAGAGGCAAAACCTACTGCAAAATTGCCTAAAGACACTTAGACTGAGAAACTTGCAGTTTCTGATGAGCTGTAAAGCCTTTTCCTGCACTTCCAGCGACTGTTCCATAGAGCAGCCTTGTCTCTGGACTGGGCTGTACCCAGGGTGTACTGTGAACAGATATCTTCTCTATGTGACATGGAAAGTTCATTCATCATTAATTGTTCAGAATTTCTCAGCCTAACCCATAGATAAAACTTTTTTTCAGCCCCAAAGTCATTCAAGCATCAGTTTCTGATCCTCAGGTAAAGCTGTCAAAGACATATTCGAATCTCTACATACGCATATCCTGTAGATCTTCTTTTGTTGCCTTTTAAACCACTGCTTTGAACAACATGCAAATTTAATGGCTTTAGAAGACTTCAAGCCAATTCTCCCCTTCCTAATTTTGTAAAATGTTGTCATAAATGTTTTATGGTATTTCATTAAAAAAAAATATATAAATCTTTCCTTAAAGTAACAATTTGAATTTTTCATGTACAATGAAGACCTTTATCTTATTCACAGTTGTCATTTTCTGTTCAGCATCATAACACAATGCTAATAAAGATGCAATTGGATTGCCTGAAGCAGTTTTGGTGATTTTAATGCGTGGTACAGCTTCGTTCGTGTTATTCCTCTCTATAGAGCGTCCTCAGATCTTTGTTCTCCAAGAGCATCATTTATTGGCTTTTAGAAAGGGCAGCTTACCTACAGAGTATGCCTCCCCTACTGAAAAAAGGGTGACTTTGATTCAAAGAGTGCATGGTAAAACTCGAGCAAAGACAAAGATGAGCAAACTGTAGGAGTTTTCTGGATTTGAGTCAGTCCATTTGGTCCTGGCCCTGCAAACCCCTGTCTGCTTAATAACCAAGAGCAATTTCCAGCATAGTCATATAAACTATGAAACCACAGACACCGCACAGTGTGTGCCTGATGTGTTGTCAACAAAGCAAACCTTCCTAGGTTGAGGCTCTTCCTCACCCATTGCTCAAGAAGAACATTTGTCTGTGAATAAGGCTGAAAGGCCCTGAAAACACTTCCTCCAAAGCTAAACTGCAGGTGAACTGATCCTGGAGTGACCTGGTTACAGGGCAGGACATGCAGCCTGGGTGCAAGGTGTTTGGGAATGGTCTGTGCAGCAGCAAATCCTCTGGGACAGAAGCTGCTCCCTGCATGGCTGAGAAGGCATCTGACGGTTCCCCATTGAATAGATTTGCAGGCTCTGTGCTTGAAAGTCCACAATTTAAGCTCCCAAGCAATGTATTTTCTCTCCATCTTTTGCTTTTGAGAATCTTAGGAGCATCTTCCACTATGTACAAAGACGTTTAGCCTTTTAACCCTCTAAACACGATACCACAGGCTCTAGTGATCTGTTGTCAGCTAAATTCACCCTCTACACTCCCTACTATAGCCTCTCTTGTATTTCCTCCCTGCTGTGCGCACTTCTCCCTGCACTGAAAACATGCTTTTAAACCAACGCACACTATTGGTTATTTTTAGGTATCAAAGACGTTTTCCTCAAGATCTTTCTTCATGAATTCACTAATTCACTTTTTTTTGTCTTGATCCCATTTGCCCCATGTTCTTTATTGTCTCTTAACCCTGATGCTCAAAAGGCATCAACATAGATTAACAGGGAGTCTGATAGCTTCTGGAGAGCAGCATTTTATATTCTCCTGCATCCTTTTAATCAGGCCACTCTTGTGGCCTTCTCCATGCATTCAGTTTGAAAATAGCCAGCAATCCTCAAATGAAAGCCCAAATAAAACACATCAGCATCCCTTTTTTCTGTTTTGACACACATTCCAGATAAGCAGCAGTGCAATAAGAGGCAGAAAAGAATAACATCATAATGGGAAAGATTTGCCCTTACTATTAGCTCTATAATTAATTATGCTTGAGTTGGTTAATAAGAAGGGAGGAATCATAATGGCATGGGAGAGAAAACCCTCCTGTCTTTTCCTGCATGGCACAGTATTGAGGGCAAGAGACAAGTGTTGCAGATGTCTGTCCAAGGTCTATGACACATCTCTGCAAATCCACAGTAATAGATCCCAAACCTCAAAGTCAAATGCTTCTCCACTCAGGGGTTTTCAGTATTCAGTCCTAGCAGTGCCTCTGAATTTACAGCTTGAGTCCATTTCAAATCACAGCCCAGCCCTAAATAACACATTATTGTAAAAATTGTAACTCTCCCCTATAGGCTGCCTGCCCCAGTAATAGCTTCTTATTCCCAATTGCTTTTCCCATGCCAGAATGAGCAAAGGCTGAGCTAGCAGTTAAAGCAAAGGATTGAGAGCCGGGGGTCTGGGGTCTAATCCCAGCTCAGCTCCTCATATATTTGGGGGAAAACACTTTACTTTTCTGACCTGAAAATAAGGTGGCACTTCTTCATGCTGAGACTTCATGAGAGCTTGCAAATGGCTTTTAAGTCCCTAACTGAAAAGTACTGTAAAAGGTCAGGGTGTAATTATAAAATAGCTAATAACTTCTTATTTTCTATTGCTGGGCCTAGCTTAAGAAAAATGAATTAGACTAAAACCTCAGGAATGTCAGAAGACTCATGAAAAGCCTGAACTGACACAAGCCCTTCCTGTATGGATGCTCTGGTGATGGAGTTGGATGGCAGCAGCCCTGAAATTGTTATCTCCTTTGGGACTTTCAGGATGTTTTTCAAGCCAGAGAGACTCAAGAGCCTGGAAGTGATGTCAAGTTGCTTTGCCTTTAGGGAAGTGGATGGCAATGGCAGAGCTGTACAGCACTGGGAAGAGAGGACAAATTCAGAGGGTACTTCTGCCATTATTTCATGGTTTGAGCAATGCCTTGGCAGTGATTGTGACAGAACAGACTGAAACAGCTCAGCACAAAGGATTCACATAAGCCCAGGGTCCCTACCTAGCATGCAGAGCTGCCACACCAGTGCTGCATGGAAAACATGTCCTCAGAAACCACCAGCAGCTCCCTCAAGAGACCAAAAGACTTCCTCCTCAAGCCTAAGAGTGAACGCTTTGGGCAGACCATGCTAACATGGAGCAAGTGAAGCAAAGGATTGCTGCAGCCCTGCCATCCTCCACTGAGCTGCTGGTTTGGAGTGTGCGCATTACGTTTTCTGTGGGCATCCAAAAGAGAGAAGTAAAAGTCAGTTTATGCTAAGCAGCACATCCTTGTCACCCCACCTCTGCCAATCACCACATAAAAGGAGTCATTATTTTAAGACCCCTGCAGATGTCTGTCTGTCTTTTGTAATGAACTCATGAGCAACAGTGGCACTGTTAATTGGAGCACCCACCGAGCCGGCTTCTGAAAGGAGGCTGTTTGTGTCACACAAGTGATTCTTCCTCCAGCAGGTTTGGTTTGCAGACAGACACACATCTGCATGCACCTGCATCCTGGTGGCTCCAGAAAGCTAGGCCAGGCTCCTTTAGGAGATTTCTTAGTGCAGTGTCCTCTAGCAACCTGCTCTGTGTCTCCTTCCAGG
>JASSUY010006829.1:0-76914 GCA_032466535.1 Forpus xanthops | reverse complement strand
GAAAGCTAGGCCAGGCTCCTTTAGGAGATTTCTTAGTGCAGTGTCCTCTAGCAACCTGCTCTGTGTCTCCTTCCAGGAGGCTGGGGTTGACCAGGCATCCCATCAGCTCTATGGAAATCAGTGGGACTGGCCACCCAAGCACTTTAGCTTCTGCCTAGCTTCCACCTGCAGCAATAAGCTCAATCAGGTAATTAATACCAGGCTTTAGTACCTGCACTGTTAGAACTGCTATGGAGAAGACAGTTTTGTTATGATTCTAAAGAGCTTTCATGTGGTTACTGGTGCTTATGAAAAAAACCCTCACCCCCCATAGTCATCTGTACAACTTGCTTTGTGTTTCCCTCCTCCACACATCCCCTTCTATGACTTTCAGGCTTCCAAGTCATGTAACATTCCAACACGGCACAAGGACAATAAGGGAAGAACAGAATCATCACACAGATGTTTGAAACCCTAACACCGCACTGCGGCAGTGGGGTTGGCTTAGTTAGCAGGTTTATTTAACAGAGAAAACTGGGCTCCAAGATACTGTGTCTGGTATTCCAGTGGGAATGTTCCAGCAAACTTTTTTGCAAGAAGGAAGGAAAGAAAAAAGCCCAAACCTGTGGTTCTCCAGAGGGAGCTTAATACAACATCTGGCCCAAGTTAAGTGTCTAGTCAGTGGCTGAGCTCTAAATGAGAACAACACATTTCTTCACCTCAGTCCCATCACTGTTATACCTCTTCTTCCCTTCATCTCTGTCTCTGGGCTATCCCATGCTTCACTTGCAGTGTAGCAAGGCCAGAATCCAAAGATTTCAGTTCTGTTTAAACCACTTAATCTACTGTTTTCTATCAGCCGTCTTGATGCCCTCAGATGCGTCTAATATATAACTGCAAGCTAAGGGGCTTGGGTGACCTTAAAAAGATCTAACCTAAACTCAAGAATGTCTATACAGAAGATCAGGTCTGAACCAGTACCCTGGAACTTTGAGCTTCAGCTTAAAGTAGTTTTCCCTACAGAAATACTCAGGCAAGTGCAGTGATTGTGCAGGAACTTCATCCCAAGTGATGCACACATCCTATAAACTACCACAACATCAGCACCATCTTCTAGCTTGGTGGATACATCCCACTGTGGGAACGAGCAGACTTGACTTCAAATTGAGAAATATTCAGTCCTTGAAGGCTTTAAATGATAGAAAATCTACCATAGATCTGAACAGGGTGTTGTGATCATTAATTATGCTCAGTACAAAAGCTTCTCAGCTTATTTCTGCTTTGACCTTTGGCAGCTCCAGTTTATTCGATCTGGCTATTCTTTTGTCTGTAAGTTTAAAGGACCCTCCACCTAGAATTGATTACTGTGAATAAAGGGACCTTCTGCCATCTCTGCTTCTTCAAAATGAGAAGAAGGTGATTTCTCAGCAGTATAATCAAGGGGAACCAGATGTGACAAGTTGCCATCCCGCAAAAGGAGCGCAGCTGGATTTCAGCACACACCTGCTGATGGAGCACAGCTTTCACAAGCATCCATATGGGCATGAAACCATGAACGAAGGAAAGAGAAGCTGCATTTAGCCACTGCTTTTGGTTTTACAGTGTCTGAACTTCATGCAGGTTGCCGGTGATTTATTCCCCTTCCAGCTCTCAAGAAGAGCAGAGGGCAGAGCAGCCCTTCTCCCAGCCTGGGGTGAGAAGGCAGGAGTTCAGGAGGAGTGAGGAAATCAGTGCTGCAGCTCTGAAGTGATTAGACAGCCACAAATTGCAGCTCAAGAAGGGATGTCTGGACCTGAGCACACAAGGGGTTTGCTTCTTTGTGGTTTTCCTTGTTGTTATTTGGGCTTTTTTATGAACTAGCACAAAGTTGCCTCCTTCCTGAAACCATGCTTAGCAGCACAGGGACATGATGAAAGCTGGAGGTCAGGGCTGACAGTGCCTCTTCTAGGCTTGTAGAGACAGAAATATGTAGATTCTATGCAGGGCAGGGAGAGTTATTGCAGACCTGCATATCCCAAGGTAAAACTGGCTCAGACCATGCAGCCTTCCCCTCTTACCTTCAAGGGGAAGTACTACAAGGCAGAATGGTGTGGTGGAGGCCTCAGTGGGAAGGAGGCATCACTCAAAAGCAGCAGTGGGAAAGGTTTTCTTTTCAATTCTTATGAATAAAGCATGTATTTTGAAATGAAACTTTGTTATTTCCTGAGGGTCACGTTAAGATCAAATGTATTAAATATCCATCAGCCAAATCTGACCTTACTTTGAGCACACGTTCAGGCACACATACTTCTGAAGTGTTTAGATGAATACGTGAGACATCAGATTTCCCACATGTCTGCCTTATCTAAACTAAATCCCATTTATTCCCTGGAACTGAAGAACCTTTCTACAAATCCTGCAAGGCGCCTTCTGATTGTTTAGGCACACAAATACCTTCAGAAATGCGTGCCTCCAGCTGGGATCCATCCTGCCACATCAAATCAGGTGTATGGTCTTAGCCGGTCATATCAGCAGCTTCTATAATCAGTGGAGAGAGTGGGCATGACCATGGGACGTCTCAAACCTCCCTTGCACATCAATAAGGACTGCAGCACTCTCCCTTTGGGCGCTATCTCTGTCTATTCATTGCAGAGAGCACCAATGTCTAAGTTCATCTTCTTCAAAGCCAGGTTTTAAGTTAAATGAGACAGATCCCACATTCCACAAGTATATGGTAGACAGAAGTCACACTGGAAATATGCTGCAAGCCTTTTTCTGAACCGGCAAACAGGGAAGTGTGATAGCACACAAGGTGCTTTGCGTTGCGCTTTGCAGGGATGCTCAGAGTTGACCAGCAGGCAGGCTCTCCAGGAATGAAGCTTGGAGTTGAAACCTTTGAATGTTACCCAAAAGCATATCTCGGATCAAGTATTTCAAGTATTTTGTTAGTCAATCAGCTAAGTCATTCAGGAGGAAAGAGAAACGATACCATACAACAGAGGTAATTTGCCAGTGCTGAAAGATGTTTAACTCTTTCAGATTAACCAGAGAGAAGAAATAAGGCATGAAAACATGTGCAAATAATTTGGACTACTAAGTAGAAGAGGTATTCTCTATAACTGACCACATGGAGCTATGTTGCCTCTGCTGAGTCATTCTGGTAAGCTCTTTGCTTCAAGGAAAAAGTTCAGCTTCTTTTCCTCAGACATCAGCATCAAAAGCATTAGCTGCAGCCTCAGAGCAACCAGTTTGACTGGGAAGTGAAAACAGTGGGGAATTGTGGTTCACTCTGAAGCAGCAGATGATCACCTCAAGAAACATGCCAGCCCGTTAGCAACACACCCCAGAAAAAGCCAAACCCCTTCATCCATCACACCCTCCTGATGACAGCTTTATAGCCATTAGGAACCAGACTGATAATTAAAACACAGAAGTGTAGCACGTAGAGTATCCTGAGACCAAATGGCACAGGGAAGGGAAGCAGCAGCCTGCAGGCAGGCATTTGCATTTCCACCTTCAACACATGCAGGCCCTGCTCTCTTGCTGGCCTAGCTCTAGAGCTGTCCAGTGGAAGTTAATGCAGATACGCTTACTACAAGGGGCAAAATGCAGGCTTGGAAAGCCTGTGCATCAAGCATATTAAATACATGTCCCTGCGGCTTGCTGTACCATATGGAAACAGCTCCACAACACCTGGATAGGAGCAAAGTGTCACTGTGTGTTGGAGGCAGTGTGGTGGGATGGATGCGAGGACCTCTCCCTCACCCTGTAACACTAAACACACACCAGGCCAGGAAAAACAACTGGAAACACTCTGCTGTTAGCTCTGCTGCTGCCTGCACTTGTTTGTACCCAATGTATTGCTTGAGCAGTGGCTTCAAATCCAGTTCCTGGATCCCGGGACACTGCACTGGGATCTCCCACCATGCGCAGGGACCGACAGCCTATGACAATACTTACATCTTAAATGGGAAGATCCCCATTAATTACAACTTTGTAGAGAGGTAACCAATGGGAAAGAATACACAGATCCAAGAGCTGTGTCTTATGCCATTCCCTTCTTTTAGGAATCAAAGATAGCTTCATATGCTACCAGGTCATTTGGCCTATCAGTTCCTGATTATGCCCAAAGCCCTTGGCTCCTCCTGCACAAAGAGCTAAATTCTCCCTGGAAAGGTAACAGAGCAAGGATCCAGACATGAAAACAGCCAAGAACACAGGATGTTTGCAGTCTGTGAGAAGGGCTCGAGACCCTGCATGTCAATATTTAGAAGTCTGTCCAAAATCCCAAGTTCTAAACTTAGCTCCAAATACAGCACTTACAGCTCGGAATCTGTTTTGTCTCTGGCAATAGACCTATCCTGCAAATTCTAGTATTATTCATCTCATTTGTTTTCCTTGGTCAGCCTGGACACAGGATGGGAATTATTTTCAGACAAGATTCTGGGTAGCTGTAATTAATCTTGTATCATTACAGGAAAAGTGCACTCTGCAAATGGGAGACTGGGAAAGATAAAATCGAGATTTGGAAAGATGGAGGCTTCCCAAAGTTCCATTGGCATCCAACATAGAGCAAATGCAAGCAGCATCTCCCAGTGCAAAGGGATGGAGCTGTAGCACTGCAGAGATTTCCATGGCGAGACTGGCTTTGCAGAGCCCACCAGCTCTGAGACCAGGTCCTTCACACCAGTGCACAGCATGAGTGTAGACAGATGGATGCTAAGCAGTGCACAGGGGATATACTCTGCTTCTCTAGCATGCATTTCTTACAGTAATTGTCATGTTCTCATTGGTTTTCATCAGGATTTCTAAGTGCATGTAACATTAATTGCAGCTTCAGTATTCGTGACTTGCCTATTTTGGCAAGATCGGGGCTTATCCCATGGGCTTAATCACTGCAAGGATCTGCCCGACATACCGATGACTTCCAGGGTGGTTGGGAAGCACAGTAATCCTTGTCAAATACCAGCTAAGGACATCACTTCCATTCCCAGTTCTCATTTGATTTTTCCAGTACCAGAATCAAGAACACTTTGCCTCCTCAGAGCAAAAGCATAACCTCAAAGGTCCGCAAAGCTTCCCAAAGGGATTCAGGGCTGCTTGAGATGCTTGTTGGAGAAAGGGAAAGAACTTGCAATAAATGTTGGTGGCAGCTCGCCCAGGTCCATCAGGAGGAGCCCCAGGCTGGGCAAATGCACAGCTCAGGGGTGTGCTGGAATTACAGCAGTGACTACACCAGGCAGACAAAACCTAAAGCAGATGAGGAAAAGTAATCTGGGCTCTGGCTGGCCAAGAAAACAAATGGAGATCCCAGGACACAGCCTTAATGCAGACACTAAAGCAAAGCCCACACTGTCCAGGAGCCTGGCACAGCACGAAGAGGCCAAGAGCACATTGCATCTTCCTCTTCCAAACCTGGCACCAGCATCAACAGGCTCAACAGCCGGCCAAGCTCTCACCCTGCTCCCAATAGGAATATTGGCAACTTATCTTTTCCCAGGCCTTTGGTACAAGTGGAGCAACCGCTTCATTTTATTGCTCCCATGATATCAGTAGTTAATTGTAACCAGCAAAATCCTCCTCACTCTGCCTCTGAGGGCCAGAGCTGGCCCGGGGCAGGAAGCACGCTCGTCTCTTGGCTCCACATTAGCCAATGTGCCTCTGGAACTCTTTGCATTTCCAAACTCCAGCCTCTTTTCCTAGTAATGGGATCAGTTGACAGCCACCCTGGTCCAAGGCAGAGAAGGGAAGGAAGTCTTGGCATGGTCACAAGCCAGAAAGCTGCATTCAGTGTGCTCAAAACCACCCAAACCCAGACTGAGGGACAAATGAAAGCATCAACATGTATCTATAGCAAGCATAAGCTTTCATACAGCATATAGAACTGATGAGATCTGTTAAACAGTTACACATTCAGCATGAGAAAGCTGCTCTTTGAAGGCATGGATTACATCTCCATCACACAAGGGACAAAACAAAGGGCATCCACTTTAACACTGTCCTTTTGGAGCGCAAGGAGAGCTCACCCAACACATGCTTTGGTTGCCTCAGCTGTGCAGGAAGGAATGGCTACGACTGACAGGGGAAGGTTATTGTATTAATATTTATACTTCCTTTGAGAGTCTCAGATCATAAGTGCCACTAGAGGAGGGCAAAGTATTCTATCAGTAAGAGCCAGTTGTTATCCTCCTTCTCTTGAGATCTGTCACAGGTCACGTCCGAACACTGTACCACGTATGGGCTGTTCCTGCTGCTCAGGATTTTAATGCCTTTTGCATTTACCCTAAGTGCAAACTGGAAGGTGGAAATGCCAAGTGCCTGTGTTCAGAGGGATCTGCTTTCTTGCTGAGCAGAGCCAGCCCAGATCTGCCCCCATATTTCTTATCAGTGAACTGAACCTACTTTCATATAGGCACAAGAAAGGGAAGAGGCTTGAGCTGGAACATGGGTTCAGTCCAGCTCTTAGATCCTGAGAATGGAAAACTCATGGTCCCTGAAGAGGAGAGAGGCTGGATTGTGGTTTCTAGAGGGAGAAACTTAATACGGGCTTGTAGAGTAAATAAACTGCAATCTCATCCCTACGTCTAGCGCGTGAGAACCTACAGCCCCAGGCAGCGAGGAGCAAATCCTGTCTTTAATGCTTGCTGGGGCGAGGAGCAAAGAGAAACCAGATGCAAGGGCAGGATTAACCCAACCAGGCTGGTGATGGGCACAGCACGCAGCTCCCGTGGGCTCTGCTGTGCCTTCACAAGGACATGGCTGGGGCAGCCATGGGCTCCCAGGGTGGAGATGAGGATGCTGCCTCCTGCATTGTGCCCCACACCAAGCAGGACCTGGCCCCGACACTCATGGTGGGTGGGGTAAGAGAAGCTTCCCCAAATCCTCTTTAATCCCTAGGGACACTCACGTGTCACAGAGTGAGAATCAGCCTGTGGAGCATCATTGTTAGCTGAAAAAATACCCACCACAAACTTCGCCTGCTTTAAAAAACCTGAGCTGAAACCATCCCAGAAGACAGCATTTTAAATCAGTGGCCAGCTCTATAAACTGCTGGTCCTGGGTTTTAATTTCCTGAAGTGTCTCATTTCTCTCCCTCTCAAAAGGGAGCCCGAAAAGTCCCTTTTTCTTTCTCTCCTTTCTCACAATTCCTCTTTGAGCAAGGCCGTACCTAACAATTATTCAAGGAAACAGTATGTTGACATTACTGTTTAGAAAATAAAGCAGGGTTTTTAAAGCTAGAGAGTCACATCGTGACCATACAGCACCAGTGAATGATTAAAAATTTAGATGACTGCCTTTGAAACAATAAAAAGCTTTCGAAGCTTCTTAATGAGCAGCTATCAGAAATAAAGCATTTAAAACTTCACAAAGTGCCTCTGTGGAAATTTCATTGTCTTTGATGCTGTAAAATAACTGCAGGGTGGATTCATTTCAAGTTCTTTTTAGCATACTGGTCGTTTAGAAATATTGGGAGATATCTTTCTTAGCAATATGTGGGGAAAACAATGTCTTGGTCGCTTTCATTTATCTGCAATTTGACAGGAGTGCAGTTTATTAACTTGAAAAGAGACAGATACATTATCTGAAACACAGAGAGTATAGTGGGTATTGCCTCCTTTTTATACCAGTGGGAGTCCATGACACTTTGAACTTGCTCACCATTAAACGCCTTCCTGAGTTGTTGAAGAGGCCTTTAAAACGGGAGCCTGTGCATTTATGATGTAAATTCGTTATTTTGACAGTCTTTGAAATCTGTCATATTCACATCCAATTTAATGCACCGCAGAAAATCCTTTTCTTTTAAAATACTTTGCTTTTAAGATTTCAAAGCCATTTTCATGTAGAAAACTATTGTTATACCTAATATATCCTGAAAGTGTTTTAGCAAAGGAACTTATATGATTCTGTTTTAAGTCATGTCAGGTTTTAAAACATGTCATTTCTTCAAATAAGCTTTGACCACGCTATCTTCTTTTTTTTTTTCATTAGTTAAAGTGCACTTGATTTCCATGGATACAATTAGTCAGAATATATGCTATAGGATCATCACTGGATCAAATGAGGCTCTTTCAGGCTGTATTCAGCAGAGCAATTGCCCACATATCTGAGAGCAATCCAGAGCAGCACACAGGTAAGAGAGACGCAGAGAGATGAGGGCTGATTGGGAAAGTGGAGAATCGGACTGAAGCACTGAACAAGAACCTGGACCAGTGGGAAAATTAAACTGCTCCTTTTAAAAGGGTGAGCTCTGAGTACTGACTCTAAGCATGGAGTGGGGTGATGAGGAGCAGGACAGGAGGGGGCCGTGCAGCATCTGGTGGAATCCAAGTTCAGTTTAATTCTGGTCCAATCCAAGCCTCATATATTTCAACTCCATCTTCAATCCAAACAAACCTCCTTCAGCTCGCTAATCCTTATTACACAGTGGATTTTAGCTGTACCTGCACTTCTTTATCAGTTTGCAAGATATTTCCAGCCAGCACAGAGGTCTTCATGCAGCTCTGCTTCAAAGCAGTGTACAGAGGAGGTTCTGTACAGAGTTTCAGAGAGTGTTTACAGATGCCTTATCACTTTGGGAGAGGAGGTTGGTGGGCAGGGGGACACATTCCTCCACAGCAGCAAAGGATCATCCTAATCTAAGGAAACGATCAAATAAGAGTTTCAAAGATCTCCTGCTACAAAGGAAGGCATTAAGCTCACTCATTGCTTGCCCAGGCTCCAGGACTCTTTTGGAAGACATGGAAATATGTCTGTTATATGAAGAAACCTTCCACTGATGGTTAAGCACCATTTCTCATGTCCCCAGTGGATGGGTTTTAAATGCAGTGTATCATGAGTGAGATAAACCAGGAGAACCATTACTTGGGTGGTGTTTAACCTTATAATTGGGAGGTTTTTTTCAGCACTGATTTTATAAGGTCACCCTGTTATTTCCTTTGCTGGCTGGCTTGTGATGGTGTTCTCACATGTTATTACTCTCTTCCATCACAAGGAATGATATTTCAGGACTGAAAGGGCAGAAGATTTGTAAGGACTGTCCTTTTCCACACTGTGATTGTCTGAAAGCTTCAAATAGTCAAAGGCTGAGTCTAAACGTGTTTGAGATGGTGTCTCTGGGGCAGAAATCCCACCTGGTCTAGGGGTAGGAAAGAACTAACACCATCTGATCATCTTATAGTTAGATCCCCTTGTCCCTCTATAAAGGCAGAATACACTTTCCCGATAGATCTCATATCAGATATTAAACCAATACTACACTTGATCTCAGCAAAAAGGCCATTAAATCTCACAACTTGAAAAAGGCATCGTGATCCTTGAAGCAGGGAAGCCTGCAGTGCCTGATGCCTGCTAACCCGATGGCTTGGCTGTGTTCATTCGTACAATTCATCTCTGCTATCATTTCCCCGAGTTATGGATTTTATTGGCACGAGCAAAACCTTGGGCTGCATGAGAAAAGACTTTGAAACGGTGCCTAATTGACTTGGTCCTGGTTCAGAATATAGTACGCCACATAAACCACCATAACATCCATCAGAGGGAGAAAGGATGTCCCCATGTTTGGCTTGAACTACAGGGTATTTCCTTTGCCCAAAGCATTTTAATCACACTTAAGTATAGGCTTGCTGTGGCAAAAAAAGAGCAACCCATTCCAGTCCTTGATTTTCCCACAGAAAGGAAGCTTCCATAAGGTAGGAACGTCCCGGGGTTTGTTGCATCAACGGCATTGACTTCACCAGCCTTATCCTACATCTCCTCTCTCTAGCATTGTGCTCCCACAGTAAAAGGCACGTTTCTGTGGTCTTCAAGAGTATTGTTTCCAGGCAAGTTTGATGGTATTAAACAGTCTCTGGGATCTACGCTTCCCTCCATTTTCCCTGGGCTTTATGCCCTTTTCCCTCACCTCCCCATCTCCATTAATGCTAGTCGTGCCTCCCTGGTAGGGGAGAAGCAGGAGCCAGTTGTTATGAATATAAAACCTGTTATTTCAAGGTGTTATTCACTGAAGACAAACAAAGCCTGTGATTCTCTTGGGCACATTTACCTGCACAACATAGTGAATCTGCAACCCCAAATCCTGTCATCTTCATGCCTCAACATTCCAACTAATCATTTATTTGCTATTATTGTCAAACCCAAGTGTTAGTTTTAAATATCTCAGGTTTTGGTCGTGCAATTGTCAGGCATTTTCAGCAAGGTTTGAGTAACCTCTGTGAAAACAAGGGTCCCAAATCTAAGGATTCAAACCCCACATTTGGGAATCCATGCCTATAGCTGATGTTATAAACTAACCAAGGGCCTGAGCCTGCTGTTCTATCAACAGCTCAGTGACAACACCACCTGGTTTTGAGCTGATTCTAGAGGAACTGAAGCTGTAAACTATGCTATTAGTGTACATTGCCATAGCTGGAATTACTGAGAAATCAAAGTCATGTCTGGGCATGCAGAGAGCAATCATTAATAGCTGCTTCAGTCATCATCTCCATTGCACAATGCATACAAGAACCTCACTTTATCTTTCACTTCCCATGAAACAGTAGTGATTTGCTTACAAGTATCAGCAAGAGAGAGGAGGAGGAAGGGGGAAGAAATACATGCTCAGCCACTCCAATAAATCAGACATGCAGCAGGAGAAAGGATGAGAACGAATGAGAATAAAAGCACTGTTCTCCAAGAAAGCCGTATGAAAACCCAGTCATCTTACGACATGCTGTAGATCATTCTCACACACTTGTGTGCAGACAGCAGCACAAACACACAAATGACAATTGCATCCCAGCTGACACCAGCCTCAATTTCTAACCTCTTGAGATACCACCTCTGGGAATAATCATGAAGTCAGAGTTCTATTGGAATGAGGTTTCGGTGATAATTCCAGCTGGACAAAGCTAGTTAATGAATCATGCACATTCATGTCAGCCTTCCCCAAGCAGCTTTAGCCATCAATTCCTCCTCTGCCTCACACAAGAAGGGCTGTTAGCTCACATCTATTTGCCTTGTGGCTGCCACCACATTATCCACAAGAACAGGAGCTGTTCCACACATTCCCAGGTCCAAACTGGTGTGGATTGAGGTGCTAAACCCACTGCCTTTAACCTCACATGAGAATTGACTGCAAGTGTAGAACTCTTTTGAGAGTAATGTGTTTTGGCAAGAACCCCCACTTAATGGGCAGGCCGCTGACTCCTGCACTCCCTGCAGTTTCTACATGGCTTTCAGGCACAGCCAATGTCCTGCCCTAAAGGGAAAAACAGCTGTTTCCAGGGGAAAAAACACGCAAGGAACAAATATTATCCTGTAGCACTATGTCCCAGACTTGAAGCCACGTGCCCAGGTCCAAAGTCTCACTTCTGGGACTGGAAGAAACAGCCACTCACATTCATTTAGGAAAGAACTCTTCATCTGGATGCAGATATTACCCAATCATGTGAAAGGGCTCAGTGCATTAGACACATGGATGCAATTCAGGAAAGTATCCAAACAAGGCAAGATCAAGGAGTCTTGATCTATTGTGCAATGTCAGGCAAAGAACAAACACAAGAGTCACTCAGGAACATCATGGCATTGGGAGATGAGCCAAGACATCCTGACATAGAAGCTTAACCGTGCCTAAGGGCAACTGTGAAAGAGAGAATGTTGTGGCATAGAACAACCCCAAACACACTTCTCACAGCTTCGTGCTCCTTTGCTTGCTTATCTTCCCACAGTGATGCTTTTGGTTCAGGCAGGCTGCCCCAACACACAACTTTTGCTAATATTCACTTGATATCGTTGCTATTTATCATCTGATCTTTCTTTCTCCCTGTCCCCTGAAGCAGGCTGCAAATGCAAATCCCACTGCTCGGATTGCTGACAACAATAAGAATTAAAACACACAAAAATCAGAAGGAAAACATGAAACAGAGACACAACCAAATCCCTCCCAGACGGAAAGGGAAGAAGTAAAACTGCAACAGTGGGTTGCAAAAGCAGAATCCACTGAACTCCACAATCCTAGCAACACATCCTTTTGTTTATGAGCCATCTGAAGCAAGTTTCACCCTGCAAACTCCATGGGGATCCTTGCTTTCTCTAGCCAAATGAACTAATTTTCCTAACTCACACTGAAATCTGGTCATTTGGTCTGTCACTCAAAGTCTCTCCTCCATGTAAATCAAAACACCCCACAGTTTCAATTCCACAGAAGACCACAAAAAGAATGACAGTGTCCTAAAGCAAACAGGGCTGTGCATCCTCGATCCATACACCTCTGTGCAGTGCCTTTTATCCAGAAGCACTAAGAGCCCACCTTCAGCAGGAAAAGGTCTTGAAAATGATTGAGAGGAAATTATTCTTAGTTCTGGCACAGACATAGGACATTATGCAATATAAGGTTATTGTCATATAAAGTCTCAAGCGGGCTGAGAGGGAGGCAGGGTGACTTCAAGGTGCTTTCACCTTGGAACTCCCTTTGCATCCAGAAACCTGCCCCCAGGCACTGAATAACTTCAGCTACAGCTGGAAAAAACAGACACCCTGTTAATACAGGCTACAGCAGGGATAGGGAGCAAAAGCTGACCACAAATATAATAGAATGACCCCAGTGGTTATGCATCTGAGAGAGACTGTCTGAACTAGCCCATGCAGGCAGCAGTGGCACAGGACCGCTATAGGAAGGACAGTCACCATCATTTGCCCCTTTGTTTCACAGCACTTTATACCTAACAACCTTCCACATGCTCTGCCTGAGCACCCAGCACATTTAACTGACCCAGAAGGAAAAACCTTGTGCTATTCCTGTTCCACAGACACGGAGCATTCCTCATCCAGCTCCCTCACGGACAGACACGGACTTTGTGCCCCTTTGCAGGATCCCATGAGCCCCTTTTGAATTGAGAACTTCAACATACATTTAACACCCAGTTGATAGACTTGACCCTTCTGCTTTAGAAATGGTAAGGGGGAAAAAGCTGGAGAAAGAAGAAATAATGCTTAGAGTGACCAGATGTAGTACAAAGACTTAGCGACATGAAAATTATGGCCCAATTTGTATCTTATAAGCTATAAAATCCAATAGGCTCAGAGCTGCTTTCCCATCTTCACACAAGACGCCAACAGCTTTGAAGCCACCGCTGGGGCTGTTTTCTTTCTCTAAGAAAGCTTTTGTCCACCAAGACCAGATGGAGATCTCAAACCTCATCTGCAGTGAAGCTAATGTACCAGACACAACACAAAGCAACGACCTAAATGGAAATGCTGATGCTACCTTAGGCTTTAAATATTCACAATATCCCTGCTGTCATTTCAGCAACAAAATGGTGAGCCCAGGTAGACAGACACACAGTACACAGAGCTGAAAAGAACCTGGCACTTTTGCTAATTTCCATAGTTTTATAACAGTATTTGATCTGTTTCCCCAGGTACTAAGCTATGACTAACTACAGAGAGGCTTGATATAAGTAGTGTATCGTATTTGAAATTCATGTCATGTAGGTAAGTGTGACTGGGCACTTCACAGACATGCTCCTACCAAGTGAGTGACTCAGTGCCAGGCTCTCAATACCTGAAGCAGGACATCGTTCTCCTCCAGATGTTGTTCCAAATGATCCATTTACTGAGTCAACTCCTGTAGATAGGGCCATGGTAGCAGCATTTGCAGGTGAAAAGCAAAGGGGAGCATAGAAATTTATTTAAACATACAAGGGGTAGACAAGGACATGTTGCATTCACCCAAGGCCAGGATGGATGGGGCTTGGAGCAACCTGCTCTAGTGGAAGGTGTCCCTGCCCATGGCAGGGGTTGGAACTGGATGAGCTAAGGTCCCTTCCATTACAACCCATTCTATGATCTCTGGGAGCTAAGTGCAATACCATGCCCATGGAACCCCAACAATGCACAGCATCTCTCCCTTGTCACCCATACTTTGCTCCTCAGCCTCAGAAGCCTCCACCAGTGCAAAGCCCAGTTGCTGTCCCCAGCTTTCCCAGTGCTGGGCACGCACATGCTCCTCCCTCCTATGGGAATAGACTATCAAATTTTATAGCAATAATGCAGGTAGGCAGCGAAAAAATGGGAGTTGAGCAGTTTCCCTGTGCAAGCTCTCCCTCATCCTGCCTTTGCCAGGAGCTGTGGAAGCAGCAGCTGATATTCAGCCTCTGAGTGTTACTTGGGGACTGGGGGAGCGAAGCGCTTGTTTCCCAGTCCCAGATTTTCTCCTGTACTTACATGTCTGTCCATGAAAAAATAACCTCCTCTATTGTAAAACTTGTCAAACGAGACCACCCAAGTGGCTGCAGGGAGGGAATTGGGAAGGAGGAAGAAATGCCTTGAAAACCATTTTCTTTTTGATAGTTTAGAAAGGGAATTGGATGTTATTGTCTCACTTTATGTTCTTTACGAGGAGGTCACGGAGCAGGCACATCATTTTCTAATTACAACCACACAGATAACATGGAAACAAAATATATGGAGGGTTTCCAAAACAGAGGATGCATTTGCAGGCAATACAGTGCACAGTTCAGCTTCCAAGTCCCAAAGAACTTTACTGAGAAGGAACTAGATATAGTTGTAAGCTGCTAATAGCTTCCTTTTACCCACTGTTTTATTGTCAATGGGAAACCTAAACTCAGTCACTGCATAATAACTGGAAAACGTTGTCTGGGCTTTGATGGAGTTTTCTCAGGATGTGCTGGTGCTGCCCATGGAAACAGCCTCACTAAAGCCACTTACAGGAAAGGAGGGATTCAGACCCACTGTAACACCACTAAGGTAGAGTTTTCCCAGCAGAACTTGCTCACTGCAAACTGTGTATGAAGGGAATTGCATGATCAGATCCCATTGAATTGGCAGGAAATGAGACTTAAGTGAAAATCGGTGCTCATTTTTAAACATCTCAGCCAGCACTGTGGAGCAAAGCAGGAACCTGGGGCTTTGTTTCCCCCATGGAGATAGTGGACGAGTGATGGAGCCCCTCTGATGCTCCCACTCGCACCACAGTCACTAGAGCATGCACTGCTTCATGCCAGTGTCATCAATGGGGCTTCAGGACCCTCCTGCTTGGCACTAGCAAAAGCAGGCTTCTCCCTGGGATGCTGTGATTCTATCCTTAGCTTGGCATGATGCAAAACGCAGCATCTTCCCAGCTGGCAGATGAAATGAGGCATGGATAAGGAGGGATCCCTGTAGGGAAACCTGCACTCTGTATGGCAGCGAATGAGGTCAGGTGCAATTTCAGGGTGGAGGGGACAAAACAGAATTGGTGGGACTCATTTTCCTCATAGTCTCTCTGGTGCTCCATCTCCCAGTACAAGTTTACTGGATAGGAGCAAGGTATCCACACACCCTGGGACAGCTGAAGGGTCACATACATGGGGCTGGCTGCAGTGATAGGTGCGCTCTGGACAGGACCCATTGCAATACCATTCTCTCCACAGGGATGGAAAGCAGTGGGAAAGGGCTGGGAACGTGTCCCCAGGATGCCTTTCTTGGTTTGTCGCACCTGCTGAGGTCAGAGGAGGGAATGCATTCGGGTACAAAATGGAGTTGTAAATTATTTCTGCAGTTTTATCCCTCCCCAGATTTACCTTCGCTCGAAAAAGCACCCCATGAGCTGCAGCACTGATACTGATCTTGTGCAAAGCATCATCCCTGCACTAAACAGGGAGAAGTCACATCAGAAGCAGCAGGATGGAACAGGACAACTGCCACACAGTCCAGGATTTCAACAGGAATAACCTCCACAAGAGATGGCATCCTGACTGTGTCTGTTCACAGCTCTCCAACAGGCATTTTCCCAGCAGACAAACCTTCAAGTGTCACTCTGGCTCCATCCAGCTGGATTTAACCATAATGAATGATCAGGGTTTCCAAAGACAGTAACTGAAATGTGTTTACACTGCCACTAAACCCCTCTGCTTTGTTTGTCTAAGATGCTCAGGATAAAGGGATGTGCCTCTGGTCTCCTTGTATCTGAAGTAACACAGTAGCATGTCATTGAGTGGATCACTTTTAGGATAAACTGTTCTGGTTACAATCCCATATAATAAATTATAGTGGAGTGAAAGGGAAGATGAGGGGCTGGACTGGGAACTCTGAGAGCCTGATTTGGGAGAACCCAAAGATGCCTTTGGGATTTCTTTACTCACAGTCCTCCCTGTAAGGAGTAAACCCATCCTCCTCCACAACATCTGTTCCTCATGCTCAGGACTGCAAACCCAATACGACAGATTAAACAGTTGGGAGCTTCTGACCACATACAAAATAACCCTTTATGGCCTGAAGTAACCCATTTACCTGGTGCAACCAATACACCTACTGCTTTTGCTGGTTGCAGTTACAACCTTGAGTAAAGCTCAAAGCAAGCTGAATTTCCTTTTGGCCTTTTCTTTAGCAATTTAAACTGGGAAGACAATTTAACGGATTTGCTCCAGGATGAAAAAAAGAAGGGAAAAGCATCGAAAAAGGAACCCGCACTGATTAAGGAAAACAAAAGAGCAGCAAAGGAGGGAAAGGGAAGGCATGAGTATATACAGCAGAGTAAACTGCTCTTTTAACTGTTTTCTGCCCGAGCCTGCCCAGCATGAAAGCCCCCTTTGAGAAGTGGACAGAGCTGGAATTCACACCTGTAAGCTGGATCTGCTGCTCCTGGCATCAGGATGGCCACAAAGACCCAAGTCAGCTTGGATCAGTGTCAGGGCAGCGGGTGCATAAAGGGAGCTGAGCCCTTCCCTTTACACTGGATTACTCCAGAAGAAAGCTGCATTTGTTCGAGGTGAGCTGAATAGGCTTTGGGATTTGGGGAGGAGTGGGGGTTTTGTTTGGGTTTTTTTTGTAGCTTGGTTTTGTTTGTGGACTTTTGGGGGGTTTTGTTGGTGTTTAAAGTGTTCACTTCGTATCTGTTTCTATCCCCAAACAGGAGAGGGGTTCTGCACACCCACATTAAGCTCCCTTTGACAGCAGTGAGGAGGATTTGCTGTCAGCGGGCACATTCTCCTTGTGCAGAAGCACAGCCTGCCTCGACGCTCCAGCACACCACCATCCCCAAGGACCAGCTTTAACAGATCACAGGATCAGCTCGATCCCAAGCTCCATTCACTGATCCCACAGAAATCTCGCTACAAACAACTCCTATCATTTCCAGAAATGCTGCTGCTGTCCCAACATCTCACTGACCCTTTTGGGCTTTGCCTCCATCTCAGCTTGGCAGTGCAGGTTCGGACCCTGGCACAAAGCAAACATACATGTATTTAATTGCACATGATAATGACAGGAGGAAAGCAGCAATGCTGCAGCGCTGCACTGCTCTCCTACAACACCCCTGTTGAGAGCAGAGGTCCACAACAGAGGCCCATCACCCCATGTGTTACCCTGGCTCTGGGAACAGGGCTTGAGCAACTGGTGTGATTGTAAAGCATGCATTTAGGAGCTGATCCTGACTGCCCTTGTAGCCAGGAACCCGTGAGACCAGCGCTCCTCACACAGCCCCTGATGTTCACCCTGGGTAGAGGCTTTTCTCCTCCTGGCACTCCCGCACTGTAGGAAGGTGGATGCTCCTAACACAGCTCTGTGGAAACACACAGGAGAAGCCATGGCAAAGCATTCATTGTCCTAACTGCACATCTTCGTGGATTATCATTGTTACAGGACTGCCAGGTACCTGCAAGGCCAGGTTGGATGGGGCTCGGAGCAAGCTACTCCTGTGGCAGGGGGTTGGAATTGGATGAGCTTTAAGGTCCCTTCAGCACAAACCAGTCTGGGATTCTATAAAGCCTTGAACCCCTCAAGGCCAATTCATATGGGGTACCTCACACAAGCACCCCCACCTTCTGCAAGCAGGAGGGCTGGACTCATCCTCTGCTACCTCAGCCTCCCACCCAAAGTCATGATACATCTCAACATGCATTGCTTCCTTTGGATGCTTTGCAGAAAACAGCTAGACTTCCCCAAATCCCACTCAAAGGCACTGTGAGTAGCATCACTTCTCCAGGCCCCAATAAACTGCACCAGGAATTAACAGCCAACCAACGCTGTAATTTCTGTCCTTAGCTTTGGACAATCCAAATCCCATCATCTCCCTCACTCTGCACGCTTCTTTCACCAGGCAATTCTAACGAGGTCAACATTATTTTCCTCCTTTTGCTCTAATCTCCTCAAAGAACACAAAGAAGTATGAAAAGAAAACACAATATTTATTGTAAATCAGTGACTTCTGCATTAACATGATCAAAGTGTGTTTGCTGCACACTTGAAGTTCAGATGCAAAGGGATTTCCAACTTAAATAAATAAAAGATTGTTTTTCTGTAATGCAAATTGAGAAGGAGAGATCCACACAAAGTAGTCAGACATGCTCTGCAGAAGGACTGTCCCACTCCTATACCCCACATCCTCCGCGTGGCTGATGCCCTTAATCTGTTCAAAAGCAGCACCACTCCACCAGGGCATGCTAATGCGTGCCAAGGGGACAAAGTGGACTCCACTTGATGTATTTACAATATGCAGCTTAATCATCTCATTTCTCAGTTCAGATATTGATCCTTGAGAGGAAAGCAGTGCTGGGAATAGAGTGAAGCAGGGGGTGGAGAAATATCTGCTGCCTGTTTTCTCATCTAACAACTCCCTAAAGAGACAGAGCTTTACCCATCCCACATAGCCAGGCGTGACAGGAGATCAGAACTGGCTGGGGACACGCAGTGCTGCCTCTCAGGTAAGTTAGACTATTATTAATGATCATAAAAGAAGCTATCAACGTATTTTACATTTCTTTCATCTGGCAGGCCTGCGAGCGTTTATATTAATTGGGGAAGCCCCACTTCACTGCAAAGTGTATTTAGTGTCTCCTTTCTATAACCAGGAGGCCACAGCACACAGCCTAGCCCTGAGCCCAGCACTATCACAGTGCAGCATCAGAACCATGAAATGGGAAACAGGGTGAGTACCCCACTGCCCCAAATTAAGGGCAATATCCTGCCGTTGGCACTCAAAGCTCAGGCATAAGAACAGCCAATATATTGAGTTCCAGCACAGCAGCATCCTTTGTTTTCCAAGGAAACTTCTCCATCATGGCAGTGGCACCTCAGTAATGGGATGTTTTCTCCCTTTGTGGGCTTTTGGAAGTTGTTCTGGTTAGCCCAAGACTGCCACAGCTACTATCCTCTTCATATGCCTCATTCATCTCAGTGAGACATATGGAATCCAGAACCACTGGAAAAGATCCCCACTGTAGTTTAGGGACACACTCATGTCGATATATCCAAAGGGCAGGAAGCGGATTAACGTATCAAAGTGGCTCATTAGGGTAGCGGTTGCTGAAACAAGACCAGCTCCAATGTGAAGTGGAAGTTGAACCTGGAATATTTGTGGCAGGCTCTTGGATTTGTGAAAACCAGGACATGTGTTTAACTGAATATAAGTGAGTACTGCCATTAAGTGTGTGAAGCAAAACATGTGCTTAAGTGTTTGCAGAGTTCAGGACTAAATCTAAAGCTGATGGGTAATCGAGGATCAAAAATTGAGGAGAATAAGTTCACTTGCCCTCAAGAGCTTTAAGTAAACCATTTCCCAAGATCTACCAGTAAAGGGAGAACTTTAACCACACACAGCCCAAGTGACTTGCACAAGTCCCAACTCCCTCAAAAGCACACAAAGTTCCTACAGATTTCCACGAAACCAGGACAACCCCAATGCAGCTCCAGGCCCTGGCCAAGGATCCTGCTGCAGAGCTTGTATTCGACCAAAACCCCTCCAAAGCTCAGGAATCTTCCATCCTCCATATACACACATCCTTGTACAGACCTTGCTCAACCCAAGAACAGTCCCCAACAGAGCTATGAGACATGCTCACCCTGTAGGTGACCACCACCACCAAGAGCTGAGCATAGACACATTAAAGTCAGCTACAGCATCATCTGCTGCATTCCAGCTGGCAGGAGCAGCGATGGGCTCAGCTCAGCAGAATGCCATTTGTTTAGCTGGAAGTCTGGAAGATGCCTTTTACTTATGCATCTGGGTGAATTCAAATGGAATGAAAATAGGCACTCATATAAGTGTGACATTGCTCTGTGGATATGGTGCACTCCAGCATTAGCAGGTAATAACCATTCTTTCGTTTAAAAAAGTTATGCTAAATAGAAGGCTTTTTGCTTAATTACAGTCAAACCCTATTTCCCCAGAACATGCAATATTTTCTCATCTCCCACAATGGAAAAGGCACATTGGAATGAAGTATGTTTGTGTGCTATCCTATGACCTACAAAATCACAGGGGGATCTCTATCTTCTATAGGGCTGGAAAACAGCAAGGCAAGCTCTAAAGCTTTGCAGCCCAGGGGGCAAAGGAGGCACCTTGGTTTGGCCTGTCCTTGCTCGAGTCTCATGGCTCTACCTTGCACCTTCTTCAAAGCCTCCTATGTGACACTAACCACCAGCAAACCTGGGGATGACAGCTCCTAACTTAGATGCTCTGTCTGTTATCTGAACAGTTGATGCGTGGGCCCTCCTGCTGTAAAACCTCAATCTCTATTGCTAAGAAGGGGATGAAAAATTTCAGAAGAAATATGCTGAGGACCACACACTGCTGCAGCAGTGGAGACCAGAACAGCATCCCTCATCCCAGTGCTCACTGCAGCCTCACATCAGGTACCCACAGCTGACATCCGTGGTGTCATGTCCTGCCATGGATGGGAAGGTCCAGCAGCCTAGTAGGGTTTCCACAGACATCATGACATCTTGCACCTTGCAGCAAAGCATTGGCTGCATGTGAAGGGAGGTGCGGGGCTGGTTAAATAAGACATCCTATGTAACGTCCCAAGGAATCGAAAATTATAACTAAACCTGACAAACTCTTTCAGCTGTAAGAGTTACACTGCCAAATCATAGATAAGAAACCCCAAAGTCCAGAGAAGCAAGGCAGCATACCTCATGTTGCATCCTGAAAACAACACCAGGCGCTTTCCTCTAACCACCAGCCTCAGTAGCTTTTGTGTTTCTCCTTTCCATTATGCATCCCCTTCCTTTTCCCCTTAATGATTTAGTGATGTTTGTTCCCTCACACTGCGCGCAGACCTCGCAGATCAAAATAGCCAGTCATCTAAAAAAAATCCCTCCTCCTTTGTTCTTCAAAGAAACCAAATCATCTCAGTCCTTTGAGAGAACTCAAAGGGTGAAGGCAAAGCATAAGGACTGATGAGAACAATAGCGGTGTATCCCCCGATGAACGCGCATCTCCACTGCTGGGTGGTTATTAAAAATACTCCTTGTAGTGAAAATTCTTGGGTCAATTACTTGTTGCCACAGGGAGATTTCCGAGGAGTTTGATTGTTATTGTCACGATGCAATGATTCTGTGTGGCAACACAAAGGTGAATTTTGATGTGAAGAGATGCGATGTTTGGTAAATCTTAAACAACAAAGTAGGAGGAGGTGGAGCGATACGGGATCAAAGTCCTTGTGATTCCTGGGTTTGGAGCCAATGCTAATCATTAACTGCTGCTTTCAGGGGTCTGAAGGATCCTTCCCCACTTTGCAAGGTTAAATAGTGCGACAATAACAACAAGCCATGAAAACACACTATTTCTCACTTCTTGAGGTGGTAAAGGAAAACCTTTCAGCTCCCAGGGGACAAAACCCCTAAGCCATAGCTGTGCAAGGCACACACCATATTGTCATTCTGAGGAGACAAACCTCTCTGGACTGAGGATACAGTTTCTAACCATCACCTGTCCCTGGCTTGGGTTTTGCCCATTGCATTTTGGAGCGCTTCACACTCTAGTAACAGCAGCAATGGAAAGGCTGTGTCCATGCCTTGGGCCACAGAGCCAGCTCCAACCCACACCAGCTACACTCAAAGGGAAGCTGGACAGTGCTCCTAACGGATGGATCCCCCTCCACAGAAAGCACCTTCTGGATCCAAACACAAGTCATCTATGAATCCCTTTCTAATAGATGTTGGCAACACGAAGCACTTCCTTTGCAGCAGCATCCTCCAGGATGTGACAGAGCAAACACCAGTTAGCCTTTTCTTTCTGGCTAA
Source organism: Forpus xanthops (assembly GCA_032466535.1). Lineage (NCBI taxonomy): Eukaryota > Metazoa > Chordata > Aves > Psittaciformes > Psittacidae > Forpus > Forpus xanthops. The sequence continues at coordinate 54,954 of JASSUY010006829.1, read as the reverse complement.
AGACAAAAGGAAGCACTGGAGAGGGAAGAGGCTGAAGCATTTCCCCACACACTGTGGGCCGGTGTCTCCCTTTGGCAAAGTAAGGTGCACATTAGCTCCAATTTTCTTTTAAAAAAATAAAAAAAAAAAGAGTTTTTTTACCTCTCTGATGTGAATTTCTGTGCATTTTCCAACGAGGTACAACAGAAATGCTCCATTCCACATGGGAATATGCATGGAGAGCAAAGTTTTGATTTGAAGCACACCTTCACACTCCCCACAGAACCCCACCAAAGGATTCACAGGTAACAACTCCTCTGGCACAGGGATAGCCAAGCACCAACTCAGACACACAGGGTCTGTCTGTATGAGCCTTTTGGCAGGGCAATGGGCTGCTCCCAGCCCCACAGCATCGCACAGGGATGGGATGATGTTTACCCCATCCTATTTTCCACACGGCAGAAGATCTGGATTTTTGCTCTGTTCACGCTACCGCAGTGCAGGACCAATGCTTTTCCCAGTAACTTGATCCTAATCCTCCCCCATTCCTGCTCAGAACAAGATTTGCACATCTGAATCACACCCCAGGGGACTTGGGGGTGCCTGCAGTTACTCACAGGAGCAAAGGTACTCGCCATCACAAGGCTGGAAGAAGTAGGGCCATGAGAAGGAAGGGCTCCCATTTAACATGTTGCCTGAAGAGAATTCATCGAGTAAATGCGTGCTCTGAAAGAGACATGTTTGGATGAGAGGGCTGATATGAAACACCGACTGGGTATCAAATAGGAAGCTGAAATGTGTCTATCAAGACAGCACCCTTTGATCACCAGAAGTCACTCGTCATTTACACATCACAGGAGGATGCTCAACTCCAGAAGGCACAGTCAGCCAAAAAGGAAGAAGGATCAGCTGAGTATTTGTGTCTTAAAGACATGCAGCCATTAAATAAATATCCTCAGCCTCCCAAGGGCACTGGCATCTGGCACTCAATTTATGCACATTTTACACAGCTATTAACTGCACTGCTCACCTAAGAGTTAAGAGGTGTTTTCACTCCTAATGTCACAGTGTAATCCCACTTCCGATTCCTCTTACAAAGTCATCCCGCAGGATCTCTCTGCATTATTTACAGCCTCTCAAGAGCTGCACTGTGGCTGAATGGCAGGACAATGCTTCAGAGAGCACAGTTTGTGTCTAGGGGCACTATTCTCACCCTTTAGCCCTTGCTTCAGAAGCACAACCGCCTGCAGCTCATGGGCCAGCAGGACACTGGTGCCAGGCTGGCACCACCACACACAAACCAAGCTGAGGACTCCAGACAAAAGCTGACATGCATGTCCTCAGCATCAGGAAAGCCAGGAAGAGGGCAGAAATAGACTTGCTTTGCTTACACTATCAAAAGTGAGTACCATGCAAGGGATTTTTAGACTAAATGGTTAAAACCACCCTCAGACCAACATCTTTCAAGGTTAAATAAAGCAGCAGGGAACTCAGAGGCACAAAGACACCTCAGCCTGCTCTCAGACAGGCACCAGGACACCACACAGACTTTGTACATGGCAGGGACCAGGCTCTCCCTGTGCTCCCAGGGCTGTGAGCAGGCACCAGAGCAGACACAAAATCCCTCATCCACAATCACATCCCTTCACACATGCAGCTCACCTGCATGGCCATAGTGGTGCTGTTAGTCTGTTATCAGACATCCACCCGTCCTCATCATCCTTTGGCTTCATAGAGCGTGCTCATCAGAGCAGTGCCAGCACAGGAGTCTCTACCACTACACTCACAATTGAGCAGTTAGGTACAAAGCCATAATAGGGGATTCTCAACTCCCCCATATCCCAAGTAAGGAAGTAGGTCACGCTGCGTATGCTTTTAAAAGCAGAGTAAGTGGGAAAGGCCAGAAGATGCTCACAGCCCCATCAAGGCAAAATAAGAGGCACCTGCATTGCCCTCCCCTCCCCACTTAATGTGCTCATCTGAGCTCCATTGCCCTCACAAAGGGGAATGCCCTAAGGGAAGAGCATCCCTATCCACATCAGTCCCCTCACCCTCAATTGGACATAAATCAGTTTCAAATGGCTCTTTGTTAGCAGGACATCTCTGGGACACATTGCGTCCAAGCCTCCACATTCCCTTGGCGCGTTACAAGTCCAGCATTTGGATGAGCTTTGCCCAAAGCCTTTTGCTCAAGTTTGCAAACCCCTTCAGCAAACCTGGTCTCAATTTCGAGCCAGTTTGAACTCAATTGGAGCTGATTTATAGTTTGGCATTAAAAAACAACAACAACAACAAGGACTGCTCTTTAAAATGGCAACTTTGACCATAATTTATGTGAGGCCAGATGGAACTTGGTGTTTTCAATTAAAATTCAGCTGGATTTTGTAATTTTAGGGGGTTTGTTCAGGGAGTTAGAGCAAAACAAGGAAGGAGGGATGGGAAGCACAATTAATTCACATAAAACTTAATGGGAGGGTAGGTATATAAATGTCTTGCAACAGAGTGATGTCCTTTCACGTACATCCAGCTGTAAGTGAAAGACAACAGTGGAAGTGTTGCTTTGAGCTTGTCCCTGTACTGCCTGGACAGGGTTCCTTTCCACACACTAGATCTGACTCTGTAGCCCCTTGGATCAAGTGCTCCATACACAACACTGGTCCGAGCCGTTTTGACACTGCCTTACAGCTACTTTCCTTGAGACCCCAGTATTTTAATAGCTGGGATCAGATCACAGTAAAAGCTGCACCTTTGACATTTCATCCTAGCAAGTAACTCACAAGTTGATGCTAATATTTGCCTGCGCTCAATGGAGCACAGATGAACCCTGACAGAGCCCCCTCCTCCCGAGGTACCCAGGATGGGTATTTTGGTCGTTTGTTTTTTTTTTACAAGGGAATATCTGGAACCTCTGAATGGATTAAAAATAAGTTGCAGTTGATCATTTGTTTGCGAGGCAGAAAAGGCTTCAAAGATACACAGGCGGATTAGGCAGGAGCGTTCAGATGACTCACAAGCTGATACAGGCCACCAGGCAGGAAGCGTCTCAAATGACTTGCTCTTTTGTGCCCGCATCAAAGCACCACGAGTGACTGGCAGCATCCCCTCTGGCCGAGGGCCTGGGGGAACCCGGGTGGCAGCAGTGTCACTGCACAGAGCAAGGACTGGGGAGGAAGAAGAGAATTTGCCTCCTTGCTCACCCAGTATCTGCAGTTTATAGGACAAGCGTAATGTAAAGTGTGTTTTATAGCCATAACCTCCTCCTCATGTTGTTTTTCTGCTTTCTTGCTCTTTCTTTGTCTTCTCATCCCTGCTTTATCCGTTTCCTTTTTGGATGGCAAAAGGAAGCTGTGTGAATGTAAAAGCCTGCAGCTTGATGTATGATCTCCTCTTTGTCCTTGCCTTATAGCCAGGGTTCCCATGCCAAGAAATGCCATCCCAGAGGGCATGGTGGGGTGCCTGGCACCGAGGTGGGGGATATTGGAGGGTCACCTTCAGGGAGTTGGATTTATGGCCCACCGAAGACAATGGGAAGAATGCCACTGACAGAACTGGGCTGTGGATGAAGCCTTGGGCTGACCAATTCAAGAAAATACAAGCGAAGGGCTGGAGGAGAGAATGTTGTTGTAATGACAGTTGTAAAAGTGCCACTGACAGTTCTGGGCCCACAATTGCTCTCTTTTTTCTTCTTTCTGCCCTTATTCTGAGGCTTCTGGATGGGGAGAACAGATTTCTGCAACCTCAGTCCTCCAAACCCGAGCACAGATGAGCAGTGGCAAAGGTGTGAGGTAACTGCAGCTATACAGGAGCAGCACCAGCTTTGGTGGCACAAGGCTATGGCTCATGGACAGGGTCCTAAGCTGGCCAAGGAACACCCCCTGGCTCATTCTCCTCAGTTTCTAGGGGCTGGCATTTCCCAAACTGAAGAGGTCAAATTTGTGCTCAAAGGCTGCCAAGGGAAAGCTGGACCCAAGGGTAAGAGGCAGAGAACAGCTCACAAGAGGGGATTTGGGTGGTTCTGGGGCCTGATTTTGGATGCCAAGGATTAAGCCCATTGATCTTTGCAGGAAGGCTGCAGGAGATGAAGGGTGCCAGCATTAATTCAAGGCAGATATACAAGCAGCAGCCACATGTTCCATGTGGCAGCAAGAACCTCTGAAGTCCACAGGAAAGGATGGTGATCTAATGGAGTATCCTGTGAAATTAGCTAGGAAAACTCTACATAAAGGGAGGACAGATATTGCATATACAGTGTGTGAGACCATTATATTACAGAGACTTTTAATGCTATCTCATAAGGAGGCACAGAAACAGACCTTACAAGAGACTAAAAAAACCCTGCACCTCTTAACATCCTGCACTTTTAACCAAAGGCTTAACTTGCACAGAGAGCAATGCTTTTCATATTTAAATCCCACCAGCACGATGGCAGGCCAGGAAGAAATACATCCAGGCTTTGGAGCCCAGCTAGGAAGAGGGAACATATAAAAATGGGGTCAGCCGGGGAAAGAAGCTGACAGCAACCCCAGTGCAGCCTCCAGTTGTCTTTCTGGTTGTGAAAGGCAGGAAGTTACCCTGTTCTACTGAGTGTCCTTCATCCTAAGGTGGATCTGGTGCTCCAGGTGCTCTGGGAAAGAGCAGAAGCTGCTTCCCCTTAGCAGGGGTGACTTATGCCCATGACCCTTGTGCTTTGCAATGGTTTGTAGCAGAACTGAGTGTAACAGTGATGGAGGTTGTGTAGGTCCGTGACCGTTCTCTCCCATGTCAACCAAAGGGAGCTCTGCACCAGGCAGAGCAGATGAGGGTGCCTGCAGTCCCCTTTGCTACATCTGCCTCTCAGTGCCTGTCCCTCCTGCTGCCTGCACCCTGGTGATGACGATGGTGCCCACTCAACCTCACACAAGAGCCAGCAGGTTCCTCACTTAGCAATGCCTTTGCCAAGCACTCCAGCCCTTCTCCTTTTGGATTCATGCTCACAATGCTCCCTCCTGTATTTTGGCACTCCAGCACACAGGCAGCTTCCAGCTACTGTAGCTGATACTACTTTCATTTGCTGCCAGAGAAAACTCGGAGCCCACAGCTCTGACCAACCATTGGGCTTGCAGCTTCCCAGCTCTCAGAGGCCTTTCAAAGTAGCTCTTTCTTTTGAATGTGGTGAAACCACTGGCTTTGGTGAGCTCTGCAGCTTCCCTTTGGATCCGGGGTAGCTCTTCGAATAAGCACGACCCCCTCTGCTCGTGCAGATGGTGCTCACAAACCATCAGCATGCAGGCAGTTGAGAGGATGCTGTCCTGCTTCCCAGCCCTGCACTGGGTCCCTTTATCTTATGAATCACAGTAATGATGATGCCCAAAGTGAAGATGAACATGTATTTGGTCCTCAGCTGAAGCCAAAGCTAGGAATGGGGTCTAGAACTCCACCTCCCTGGAGTTTTGCAAGTCCTGGCATATTTGGTTTGGATCTGAGTACAGATGTGCAGCACCCGGGTCCCAAAGTTGCATTGGCAGCAAGGGAGGCAGAAAGAGGCTCACAAAGGGAAGTCCTGTTTATGATATTACTCTATTTTATGCTTCTGAACTAGTTTCTCATTGAGGATTGTGAATAGACCCATGAGAGAAATGACTAGGATGGGTACAATCACCTGTAAACACTCATGTAGAACAGGATACACAAGCAGAAAACATCAGTGGTAGGAGTGGGACTGTGTGACACAGCCTCCCCTAGCTTCAGCAACTGGGGAGCTCTGGGGAGAAACCAGCTTGCATACAGTCATCACCTTCCTCAGAGATAGCTTTGCATACCAATCCTGGGCTTTGGGATTCAGCTCTGTCCCTGAACACCATAGACATTCCTCCCAAGGAAGAAGGATGAACAAACCCTGAAGGAGAGGTGTCCTGGTGACCATACACACCCTATAATGTAAAGGTTTGGGAGCAGAGGGTTCGTTCAGGTGATTGACATTTTCAACCATGGGCAGGAGAACTGACTCACTGCACAGCAATGAATTGCACAGACTATTCTTGCCTGCTCTTCAACTTTAGTCTCCCAGATTCCCTGTGCATGGTGAGTAACTGCGCATCTTGCTTCAGCTCATAGAGACTTATGGGCATCCTTATCCACCCAGGGCCACCCAGGAGGTGCTGTCACCGGGTGCAGAGCCAAGGGTCATGCAGGGAACCTGTCTCTAGGATGTCTTCACAGCTCATCTTTCCTCACAAGGCTATAACAATCTTCCAATAAGAATGAGATGGGAAAAATACATCAAGCTCATTACCTAATTACAAGGGAAAGTCCCTGCAGCAGATGCCTGGATTGCATAAAATGCTGCTTACACTTAACTGTTAGCTTTGCAAAGGGATTCTGCTATTAAAGCATTATTTGGTTCTAAAAGCACAGCAAAGTCATTTAGTTTTTATCACGCTGTTGTGGTTTAACCCCAGCTGGCCACTACAGTACCACACAGTGAATTGTTCATCCCCCCTTCCTGTGGTGGGATGGGGAGGAGAAGCAGGAGACAGTGAAACTGGCAGGGCATAAACTAACCCCTTACAGCTTTTACAAAGCATGTATGTGACAGGCAAGGGCTGGGAGCATGGGAAGATGTCCTTACAGCTGGCTGGAGCCGGTCACAAATGGCACTATCTTCGACTGGTGCCTCCACAGTTCTGTCAGGAGCAAAGTATTAAATGACCTGAGGAATGAGGGCTGATAACAAAGTTATCAAGCAGCCAGGAACAAACTCAACCAATAAACTCCCTGTGATCAGCAAGAGAACTTCCCCCTCTTATTTCCAGTGTTTGACTGTGATGGATTCATCATGAACCGGGCACAGATTTAAACCCCATCCTGCGTCACCCATCCATGTGCAAGAGGAATAACCTTTGCTTTTGGGCACTTACAGACTAATTTCTTTCTCCCAGTGTGAGGGAACAAGTGTGAGGGCAGCAGGAGGGATAAAGAGCAGCAGCAGCAGCAGCAGCGAACAACACTGAGGAGAGGAAGGAGCGGCTGCCTGTGGAAAGCAGAGGTTTGAGGCAGGGATCAGCTCTTTGCTGTGGCATTCTCAGGCGCTGCAGTCAACCCAAGAACTCCCGACAAGAACTGGAGAGCTTTCAGAGAACTGCAAAATATGACCCAAATTTTGCCACAGTTTGTCCCAACCCAAACTTCCCAAAGCCTCCGGGACACTGAATCCTCTGTCAGAAGCTTGAGCTCACTGCTGCCTCCCAGCTTCATCCCTTGGGAAAGAGGCAACGCCTTCCATGATCACCCCTACGTAGGAAAGCTCTTCAGATGTTTGTGCCCTGAACTACTGACAGCAAACCCGAACTATTTTCCCTCCTCCCCTCCTGGGGCTGAAGGAATGCCTTAAAACATTTCGAATCGTGTAATCTCAGCTGCCAGATGACCTCAGAGAGAAAACAGCCAAATCCAGAGGACACTGTTTGCTCAAACCTATCATTAGCTTTCCCTCCCCCCCCATTTTAAACAAACAAACAAACAGATGAAAACCCCCACTGCCCGTATGGGTGGTGGTGTTGTTTTCCTTTCCCTAGAAAGCCAAAGGAACTGCATGGCCACGGAACTGCAGCTATTCGAAGATGCCATGAAACCCACACCACGCCACTGGCTGGCTATCCATCCCTCTGCTTACGGGAGCATTATCAATAAGGAAAGTCATAAATCGCTCGCTGAACAGGAACTCAAAGACCAAAGTCATGTAACTCAAACAGGCTCAAAGCAAAAGAGCGCCTTTAGTGTGAGGGTGGTCTGTGTAAAGTTAGGAGACACCTGCTAGCAAGTCCTGAGACACTAGCATCTGTGTAAACTTGCCCCCTCCCTGTGCCCGCAGCCCTTATAAGGTGTTGAATGAAGGAGTTTCATGAAAAAGGCTCTGTTTGGGGCAGTTCTAAGGCTTACATATACGTAAGGAAAACAGAGGCAGAGCTGTGCAGTGCTGGGATGGATTACCAGGGACCACAGGGAGGCCTATTAATTATTGTGACAAGCTGATCTGCTTGCTGACTGGTGGCTTGAGTTGCATGTGGAGGGGTGGGTGTCCAGGTGATAACAGCCCTCTCTGTGCGAGGGGCTTGGGTAAGCACAATGAAGCCGAGAGGATCTGAGGAAATCAGAGCATGAGGAGGGAACCCAAAACTGAATGAGCACATTCACCTGGGGCTGAGAGCTGGTGGGGTCAGCCCCAGCTTCCCCTGCATCCCTGGAACAGGAGTGGTACCCGGCCCCACTCCAGCATCTCCTGGTTAAAGCAGCATAGGCAACACGGCACTGTGGCAAGGAAGTGGGTTGGCAGAGCAGATCTTAGCTACCCAAGCTGTGGTCCTTCACCCTCTCAGATCAGCAGCAAGCAGGGTCTGAACACTGGTTTATATTTAATTGGAAAGCGAAAGCTAAACAGTGAAACCTCTCCACACGAGGCCACCACAGTTCCTTATGAATTAAAGAGGGGAAATACTTTACCGCCAGCAAAGCTGGAATCTGCAAATACCAATATTTCACCAAAGCAGGTTTTTAATATGCTGAAGCATCGTACATATTACTCTGAAGTTTCTAGCTGTGGGTGAAATCTTCTCATCATCAGCTCTCAATATAATGTGCGCTTATCTTAAAGAACATTTACTTTCCTGTGCTTACCGGCTGCGTTTGAATCGTCAAATGACACTTTGCTGAAATTATTAAACCCAAGAGGTCACAGAGAACCCGACTTGAAAGCAGGAACGTACATTCTTTGGTCTGAGCAAAAGTGCATATTTGGAATTTTAAATGCTAATTCTTTTTTTTGGGGAGGAAGAATCATTTTTCTGTCAGACAAGTGCAGAAAATGGAGCATTTGGAAGAAACTTCTGTTTTAATTTTTGACAAGTGCTGTGAATAGATCCATGGAATCAACTCAAGGGATGCTCTGCTCTGCTGCTGGAGGGAAGGGATGGAGCAGAGCCTTGGCTGCAGTGCAGTGGGGTGCTGAGGAGGGTGAGTGGGGAGAGGTGCTGTCACTCACCAGCCCTGCGACCTCAGGCTCTTGTCCTCAGCCCCAGCAGTGAGCAGGCTGTTACCCACACAGCTCCAGCTGAGGAAATGCAGGCAGTATCTGGCTTATATACCCTGACTGCAGGAATGTTTTCTTTCTGAGGGATAAGGCTTATCTATTTCCCTTGTTCATACTTCCTTTTAGGGCGTTCGGCAAAGAGATAAGAGGGGAAAGTGAAGACATTTGGCATTTCTCCCCAAAAAAAATCTCTTAGCAAAACCACCTCACTCAACATTTGCAGCTCAACCATAACCTTCCTGTCCCACAGTGGCTCTCGGTGGGACGTGCCACGGAGCATTCCAGGACGTGCCTAGCTGCGAGGCCAGACCATGCCAGAAATGCTCAGGCAATGAGCAGTGAGGCAGCAGGCTTGAAAGAGGATGAGAAGGAGCCTTGCCTGGGTGCAAAGCCAGGTCGGTGCCTCTGAACCCGTGTTAGATTGCAGTGCACCGAGCTGAAAACAAGAGCCTCAGGGCTTTTGAGGGCAGAGTTTTCCCGAAACCTCTCAGTTACCCCTGGATGGGTTTTTGGTCTGTACCGTATCGCACCAACGCTTCACAAGCTGCTCCTGTTCTGATAAAGCTCTGCTTGTTTGAGAGCTGCAGTGAAGAACAGGAGTAGCAACATGTGGATATGTTTGGAATTGCCTCTTCACAAGCCTCATCGCAGCATCATTTAACAGATGGGGACACAAAGAGCTGGAGGCTTCACAGAGGGATCCAGACAGGGTTTGGAGCATGTGCCCTCTCATCACAGCTGAGTCCATAGCCACCAAGAGCCACCAGCCCTTTTGAACCTCCAGACTGTGACCTCCCCTCCCTATCCTCTCCCATTTATACGACTCAGATAAAGGAGCAGAGAGATGCCAGAGTTCAGGTGTTCAGTATTTCAGCTGTGCATAGCTAAACATGAGATACTCAAGGCGAAGGATGAAGATTCATTGTTCTACAGCTTTGAGATGAGCAACCGGTGGCTTTTGCTACCTCAGGGACACACTCCATGAGAGGGTCAAAGAAGCACTGCAGCCCCAAGCCCAACACTTGAAGGTGAGAACCAACACCAGAGAGGTTGCTCTGAAGAGGGATGGAGGAAATCTGCACATGATCATAGAACAGAGCTAGAGAATGGCCCTTTCCTTTCCTCCCCTTCCTGTACTACCAATAAAGAGTGGTTTGAGGCATGCAGACTCCAGCTGGTAACAGAGGGCAGTGACATTATCATCAATACATCTATCATCTGCAAATATACTCTGAAATCCAGGTTGTTCACCTCCTCCTGGGTATTCCAACGACACAACCTGAAGCATTTGGGTTAGACGTGCTCACAATCCCTGCTTCATTTTGCTGTGAATCCAGACCTTCATCGCCAACATAATGCAACTTGATTTAACCATGACGTGCTTCATCTAGTGAGGAGGAAGGCAGTGCAGGAGCCTGGCAGCTTCACACCCTCCTCACTATCAGCAAAGCTCACTCCTCAGCAGCGCTTCTGTGCCTCCTGGAGAGCTCCTCGGTGCTGATCTGAAGTTTGGATGCGGTGTTGTTTTCATATCTAAATGACATTATGACAAATGATGAAGGATTAAATTACACTTCAATCAAATCAAGCCAAACCAGTAGGGATCGAGGTCCCAGTGGAAAGTATACATGGAATTCCTCAGCTTCCTGGTTTGAATTACTTTGTTCTTCTTCCAGAGAAGGGGGGGGGAAATGAAGGAGAAGAGAGGGGAAAGGGAGGGGGGGGGGATTTGGCCTAAAATGAAACATTTTCCTTTTAAGTTGAACATTTGAAAATGGCTGGGAGGAAAGAACTGAAACGCTGTAATGGCTGATACTGAAGAACAGCCTGGGACTTTTGCTTTGCGAGAACAGAAGCCAGGGAGAGAGCTGTGGTGTGAAAAAGGCAACGCTGTGTGCCTTGAAGGGGAAGGTGTCTGCAGCAGCCCATCTCCTGCAGACACTGAAAACCCCCTGCAACGCACTAACCCAATTAGCTTTGCGAAGAGCTGTGCTGCGAAAAGGCAAAGGCACTGACAGTGGTTTTGGCAAAGGCTAAAGACAGCTTCACTCTGCCTTGCACTCCCATCAGAGTCACTTTATTATCTTCCTATTACGTCTTGCAAAGGTTGGCTCAAGAGCCTTTAGCTCTGCATCTCTGGCCAGCTAGAAAGCCTCTCTTAGCATCATGCTGCTCCCAGCACTGTTTTAAACAACAGAATGTTTGTCAGTTCTGCAGAAACAGCCATTCCAAGAATGAGTCTGCCTGTAGAGAGACACAGAGACCCATGGGCAGGCAGATACTGCACTCCAGAATATGCATTAGGCACCTTGCTCCAGAGGTTGTATTAAATACTACTCACTGCCTTGATATCTGGGTGCAAACCTTGGGTATTGCGTCCAACAGATCCCATCAGTGAAGGTCCAAACAAGTCAAGCAGAATATATCAGGGTCTCCTTTGGCTTGATGGCTGCCTTGAGAGACAAAAACCATTAGGTTGACTTAACTGTGACAGACTTCACCCTTCTGTCTGCATATGGTATCTGCAGGTCATCCGTTAATCTGATGAAGGAGTGATGGACAAGTTTCTCTCCATTTAAACAGGGCATTTTGCATTATTCTGGTCATAAAATGCACTGTCAACCACGTGTGTAGCTACTATAAGATCCTCTTCCATTTCAGAAATGAACATTTTCACCTTAACTGAAATTAAAGGCAAAAAGAGCACTTTGCCAGGTCTAGAATATCTCAGTTCATAGCAAGGCCACTTAAACTAGACAAAGAATGAAGCCCACACATGTCCACACATGTGCCCAGGCACATGCTCCAGCCTGCAGCTCCACAGGATGAAAAGCAGGAGGTCTTCCATCCCTTTCCCAAAGCCCTTTTGCTATGCATTTTCTCCCTGTAGTAATGGGCTTTGCAAAGTATTTTAAGAGCAACTTGAGCGGTAATTCCCAGGAAACCATTTGTTACCCATGGTCCGCGTCCAATGTGTTCACATTACATCCTAACTTTATGACACAGAAATCAAGGAGAACACTTGCAGAAATCAAGATCCAAATTGGTTCAGCCTCTGAGGATAAGAAAGACTTAGAAATATGTATAAATTTAAGTGGTTTTGAATAAGGACAGCATTTCAAAAAGCAGCCGAATTGTTACTTTGAAATAAGCCATTATTTTCTGCTTTTTTAAATTCCAGTCTTTAATAGGAGATGAAATCCAGACTGCCAAGAACCAAGGAGAGGTTTTGATGCAAATGAAAAGCAGCATTGAAGAAGTGCAAGTATCCCACAATAGAGCCCACACAGAATTACCATCTCCCAGACCTGCCTGGAACATCCAAGGATCCATCCAGCCCAGCAGCTAGGAGCAGGAGGGTCCAGAGGACATGTCCTCCCGAGTGTTAACCTCAGGATCCACCTTCTTTCTCCTGGTGAGACCTCAGGGCTCACAGCACAGCCCCACATTGAAACATCTCCAGTCAAAGCACATCTAACCTGGGGTCAGACCCAGGCACACAACATGGGCAGATGTTGCCACAGCAGGGAAGGGATAGGAGGAGAGCTTCTGAAGTCTCCTTGAACTGGTTTGCTGATCCTACCCCAGCCCAATGTCCAAGGGAAACCTCTGTGTTTCAGTGGCATTTATGAAAGAAAGCCTTTTTTTCCCCAGTGCCAGATAAAAATCCTCCCCAAGGAAGCATCACTGGCATGAACATGAGTAATTCACATGAGTTTAGGATCTTCATGCTCAAGACCACCCATGGACAACCCACTCCAGGTAGCAGGAAAGCTTTGGTTGATGGGTGAGAGGGGAAAGAAACAGTATCCGGCTATGGTTACAGCTGAGAAGGCAGCAGCAGGATGACAGATCCTCTCTGTCCTCCCCATGCAGACAGAAATGGAGCAGCTTGATGCCTTCCTCACCCCCAGCCATGCCAAAGGGTCTTCTTTGGTTGCAGGAACACCCCCTTCTTGAGCTAGGAGCTTGTTCTGCCTAGGGCATGGAGGAACTGGAGCAGGGGGGATGAGATGGCAGGCAGGGGATGAAGGCACATCCAGCCGAGGATGAAGCTGCCCCACATGCTTAGGGCTGCCTCATGGCACACATGAGGACAGGGAGGAGACCGCTGCAGTGGAGCAGGGCACAACAGCAGAGCATCAGCGGAGTGAAAACCTGGACAAAAGGCCCAATTACCTGTCCTGCCACAAACAAACAGCCCCTTGCCTGACTCTGCCCGAGAAAGAAAAGGGCCACAGGATTGGAGGGCTCAACCTAAGCCATGTACGTCTATTTAACAAGAAAACTCATTGATAAGCAAACCACCTGATGCTTGCACAGCAGCAAAGAAAACACCTGGTTCTGCCTGTGGGTTGATAAGCCAATATCTTTAATCTTTCCTTTTTTTCCCTCTTGATGACTGAAGTACACACTCTGTGCGGCCCTGTGCTCCAGCCACATTGGTAATAGTAACAAAGCTTTGATGTCCCCCTCATTCAACAGAATGTTGTTTAGTTCAAAGCGAAGAACAGAGGCAATTCTTTGCTTTTAAATTATTAGCTCCCTAAGTCTTCTGTAATGATATAGTTTGACTGAAGTGTGCAGTTTATTAACTACATAAAGACGATATTATTAGAGCGGAGAAAGGCAGCCGAAAGTTTTGCCTTTCAGCTCAGCAGCAGGGGTTTTTGATACTTTGATCTCAATCAATGCTAAATGTCTTTGTGAGATAGAGGGAGCAGCAGAAATTACCTTTGGCACCATGACTACATCAATTATTTAGTTCTTTTTCTTATAAATTAAAGTGTTCTTCAACTTTTACCCCAATTTTTTCCTCCTTTTCTTTTTTTTGCTTGCCTTCAGTTGATGGGGGGAAAATGGGAAAAAAGCTGCCAGGATGAAACCTGGCTGTGAGCATTAATACCAGTCCCACTGGCCTCTCCCAGCCCTGCTCTGGATGGGTCTGCTCTGGGCAAGGAGATGGATTCATGTGAACAACAACAGCAAAAGGATATGGGTAATGTGCTGTTTAACCAAAGCGCCGCAGAGGTGGTTATTGCAAATCTGTACCTAGCCTAATTTCTTTTCATTTTGGTCTTTTCCAGTATTGCTGGCATGAATTCAGCCACTAAAACGGGACACCTGATGGAAACCAAAGGGCTGCTTTAAGCAGGATTTGAAGTGTTGGTGCTTATTGAAGTTTAGGAGCGAGAATGAGGCAGCTCCACCTTGAGTAACAAGAATTAACTGAGGTGTCCTAAGGGTTAAAGCAAAGAGCCAGAGCACTGTATCCGGAGCTGCAGCAAGTGCCTACACACCACAGAGTGCACTAACCCTCATTAAAGCCACTGGTGTCAGCAATCTATAAGCTGTTACCAAATCCTACCCATATAGAAGCTGTGGTCACTCTGTTAGTCCCCTAGAGCAATGGAGGGAATAAGCCACTTCCAGAGGTGATTTATCCCAAGAGGGGTAGCTGACTCCTCCTCTAGGAACAAAGGGAATCCTGCATGATGGACTAGAGGAGAGCAAGGATAATACAGCTCAGTGCTTCTGATGGATAACAGAAATGGGTAGATATTCTAGGGGAATCTGCGTTCTTTCACTACGCAAGGAAGAGATGAAGCTGCTGGCCAGGGAGCAGAGCCAAGGGAGGAGGTAGCCCTGCAGTTGTGGGGACAGAAGCTGGTGGCTGGGCTTCAGTGCTGTGGTGAACCAGAGCATGTCAGAAACCACTGGAACCAGAACCCTGGTGGGGAAGAGCAGCAGCAGGACCACAGGGGTGCTGAGGAACCAGCAAGACTGAGCCCGCTGCAGCTCATGATTTAGAACACTGTCCTTTGGCCAGACATGTTTTGTGAGTGAGAAATAAGAGAGGCTTTTGCAGGGATGCTGAAGGAGGAACTGTGGTAACTTCGATACATTTCTATGTAGAACGTGCTGGAGAACAACATAAATCTGTTTTCATGGTGATCAAAGTTTTGCAAGAGGGAGGACTCAAGACAGTGTGCTAAGCTGCTATGGCAACATGAATTTTAAGAAGTAAACTGACTTGCAAGAGCTTATCTTTTCCTCTTTAGTGCAGCGCAGAACACATCAGGGAACCTCTGCTCTAAAAGGGATCCTGTGAGGTGCTCGCCTCCGGGCCAGGTGTAGTGGAAAGTGCATAAAACATATCCCCTGTGGCAAGGGGAAAATCATCCTGGTGACCAGGTTCCTCCTGCACCCCAAAAAGCCAAGTCATGATGACTCTTTTATCATGTATTTATCATAACTCAGGGATTCAGATGCTGGGGTGAATGTGCCACGAACCACTTCAGTTCGGCTGACATCCTATTCTGGACCTGAGGAGGATGTAATGTGATGCAGCCCCTGCACAGGGGAGAAATCCACCCCCAGAGCACCGTTTCCAAGAGCATCATGACGTGGGCTCAGTTTACATCTCTGCTTTCAAGCCACCCTCTCCAAATGTGAAGGCAGTGGTTTCAGGAATGCTTCTGACAGCTCCTTTCACAAGGGGATGCTGTGAAGAGCTGTCATGCTCTGAGTCAGCTGTTCTGCCATGGCTGGCATTTGAGGCAGGAAGAGCCTGCTCGCGGAGCTATCCCAACCATGCCGCCTTCCAAAACCACAATGGGAATCACACGGGAACAAGCCCTCTCCTGAGCCAGCTGGTACTTCCTGCTCCTGAGGCCCGATCCTGTGGGATGCTGAGCATTCTTTGTTCCATTTTTAAATTAACGAGCCTTGAGCAATGTGCGGGCCAAGACTTCAGAGGAGGAACAGGCCCTTGGTGCTTTTGGCACTTGGGCTGCATGGCCCAGCTGGAGAGGGGAGGAGAGAGTGAAATGTCAGACTTGAAGGGAGACTTGAGGGACTCGGATCGCCTGGAAAACACATCTCTAATCGGGTTGGCCATGCTCCTGCATCCTCCTCCCCTTCCACCCTGAGGGCTGGATGTAATGGGATGTATGTCCAGCCCCACAGCACGACCACAGCTCACCAGTGCAGCCAGAGCAAGTCACCCCAGTGCCGTCACAACCCACGCCAGGATCCACCTCCTGCCCCTCGATCCAGTAACAGGCTCACTGAGATTCACTGCATGGGACGCGCTCCCATCCTATCCCAACAGTGTCCCCTTGAGGTTGATGGCTGAGGCAGCCTGAAAAGAGCCCGCATAGAGGTTTGGGGAACCTCAGGAGCTGGTCTTCCTTTTGAGGCTGACTCAGCACTGCAAGTCACGCACAGACATGAGTCCCATGGATCAGCCTGAGCCCGAGGAAAGGACGCTGGAGCAGCCCACCACAATGTGGGGTGTGGGACCTCCCCATGTGGGATTGGAGCTCCTTGTCAAGCCACATGGATAATGCACCATCTTCCATCCAAGTTCCTTCAAAGAATATCCGAAGTCCGACCACTGAAGCCCCTCCTGCCACACATCAGCTCAGATCTGGAGCACGGGGAGCACTTCCAGCACAGATGAGCTGGAGCAGGACCACGGCTGTTCCATGGGTCTGTGCCAGCCCCAAGAAGCAGCGAGATGCAGGATAGCAGAGCGCTGTGGCAAGGACACCGGGTTGCCTGCTACTGCTGCAGTGTCCTTTCTTCTGTCAGCTGAGAAACTGCCCCTGGGGAGTGAGCACTTTTTCCAGTCATTAACCTTACACATCCCTCACATTATCGGAATACCTCGGATGTCGAAGTTGCTGCAGTGAGCTAATTCCTCCAGGTGACTGCAGGCAGCGTTCAATGGGCTCCTGCACAGCGAGGGGATCTGAGCTGAAAGCGTTCCGACTCTACATGCCAGGCCCCCAGCGGGGGTGACATCCTCAGATGTCACTGTGTGAGCTCAGCATGGTGGCACAGGCAGCCGGGGCCTCTGGAGCAGTGGGTTTCAAGCTGCAGTCAGCAGGGGTCTGGGGGTGATGGCAGGAAATGAAGGCATGGGATGGAGATGGATGACACAGGGTAAAAGGCTGTAGAGCCCTCAAGTTGAAAGATATTGGGGGAAAAAAGAAGTGCCCTGAAGAGACAGATGTTGGGAACCCCCAGTGCTGGCCCCTGGACATGTACGTACCTGTCTGTCCGGATGTGACTGCAGCAGGGTTTCCAACTTCTGGATCTGGGATCTTGAAGTGCTTCCTCTAGTTTAGAAGATGAACATGAGGCCAAGGCACGATTTGATTCCTTGGCAAGGAGGGGCACAAGAGGAACCCCAAAGCAATGAGAGGAATACGAATAGTAGGACAGCTCTTACAGTACGTACATAGTATTAAACACAGTATTATTAACTCTTATACATCATAAGGTTTTCCGGTCGTGTTTCCTGGATTATCCATAACCAGTGTCCTGTCAGGAGCAGCAGAGTAACGATATTAACAGAAACAATCACAGACGACACCACATTTATCTCTCCTTAGTAATAGGTGGGCACCTCTAGTGACTGCCAGAGTAGAACCAAATCCTTCCAACCAAGCAAAGCCAGCGAGAGCAAACACACATTCAGACATGGGCACACTCTCGGGCAGTGCAGGGAGACTGCATCTTTCTGATCCTCACGGAAAGAGTCTTTGGAAACAGAAACTGCCCTGCAATCAGAAGTGTCATCCCAGTCCTGACCACTCACCATAGGTGAGGAGAGACTTAAACCCCACAGCAGAAGTCAGCATGATGAACCACATCAGTCACAGAGGCAAAGATCCATTTACAATTAGAAAGCATCAAACAGCAACACCAGAAGTCATAGGCCACGTGAACTGACTGAATAATGACCCACGTCACACACAGGCAACCCCTCCATGCTTGGACAAAAACCCATCTTCAAACACTGACATGACATAAGGAAAGCAGCGGTTTAACATTCTTGATAACAGCACAGGTAAAGACTGGCACTGCATCAACCTGCATTGGAGAAGCCCAAAACGCCAACATGGATTTGGTTTGGATCTTCCCAGGTGTTCAAGTCACGGCTCCAAAACCCATCCTGGCACTGAGAAGCCATAGAAGGGAAGCCGGAGCTAATGCAGAAGTGCTCTGGAGCCTTTGCTCTCTTCACTGCTTGCTCTTTGGGATTGTTTTTGGTTTACATTAAGAAATGCATTCAGTCACAGCTGCTTGCACTGTAATCTCCCCAGCAATCAGCTGCCTCTTCATGAACTTGCTTTGAGATTAAGAAAGCATTATTAATAAAAGAGGTGGATCCAAGCTGGGGACACAAACATGCCCCCATCTCGGCACCGAGGTCTGAGTCCTACTCAGAATGCCTGCAAGCTCTGCTCCAGCTGCGAGGTGTACAGTGTGCTGACATCTCATGGCCAAGAAAGCAACTCAGATAAGACACCATTTCCCAGGATATATATATATATATATACATACATTCACCATCTGCTATAAGGCAAGAAATAAGGCTCATTTATCAAGAGGTTTGTAACGAATAGATTGGAATATAGCAAAGATAGGAAAGAAAACCAGTCCAGAAATGCTTCACATTCTTGCTCTACAGATGGGTGCACCAGGGTCCGCCATTCATAGCTGTGATAGTCTGAGCTTCCTTGATGCTGAGGGATGGCTTTAACGCACTGCTTTGCTGGCATGGCCATATACTGAGCCATAGGTGGCAAACCTTGTGGTCCCAGGCCTGGAAAGAGCGTCCCTGTCTGGGCTGTGCGTTACCCGGCTCTCCCCTCTTCCATGGGGCTCTCCCAAGGGCAGATCACCTCCTTCACAGAGCCCTTCTGAGCCTGGGGGTGGTTGTCCTCTCCCTGCTCGCAGCCTATGGGGCGGATGTGGCTCTCTAAAGGAGCATCCGTTCTTACCTGGAAGAAGCTGTGTTGTGAAATGAAGACTCGTCATGCACAGGGCATGGTTTGATGTGCTCTCTGAGGCAGTGAGCGTGAAGCACGGAGCCTGGCTTTGGGTTTTACACTGCTCAAACCCCAAATCCCAGAGCAAAACTCCTGGGCACCCATGGAAAATGAAGGAAATGGGCACTCCCATCCCTTTGAAGACAAAGGGCTGTGTGGTACAGCTCTGGTACTGCCGCAGCACAGAGCCAGGTAGAAAAGGAGCCCTCAGATTTGTGCTTTGGAATTGATAACGTGGACTCATCTGCTTATAATGAGATGGGTTAGAAGAGGGTTACTCACAGTGAGGGACAAGGCCAGGGTTTGCCTGCCTGACGTGAGGCAGGAGCGGAGCAGGAGCCTGGTCCTGGCAGCCGCCATCACACAGAGCCCCAGAGCAGGCAGACATGGGGCAGACAGTGACAGCTGACTGGAATATGGATCCCAGCCTGGTCTGTGTTGGAAGGGGCCTTAAAGCTCCTCCAGCTTCAATCCCTGCCACGGGCAGGGACGCCTTCCATAGAGCAGGGTGCTCCAAACCCATGTCCAACATGGCCTTGAACACTGCCAGGGATGGGGCAGCCACAGCTTCTCTGGGCACCCTGTGCCAGCACCTCAGCATCCTCACAGAGAACAGCTTCTGCCCAAGAGCTCATCTCAATCCAAAGCAGCACAATTCCCGCTTTAACAGGCTCAGCAGATCCTATTTTAACCTCTTTTAACCCAGGTAATGACAAACCAAAATGGCGCCGGAGACCATCCCCTCATGAGGGGATCCATCTGCCTGCGCAGTTCTTACCTGCTCACAGCCCTGCTGTCCATCCGCAGCCGCTGCTCCCGCCCGCCCAGCGGCTGCACCTTCCCATGGGACACAGCCGAGCCCTTGGGTGACACCGCGGTGAAGGCAGCAGAGCTCCAGCAGCCGCGCCTCAACAACCGGCCCAAGGCCATGGCGGCCATGCGGGGCCTTCCAGGGCCCGAGGGGAAGGGGCCGGGGCTGGGGCCGGCCTCCTCAGAGCTGCTGAAGGCCGCGGCGGTGGGCGAGGGGCAGGCAGTGCTGTGGGGCAGGGCCTGCGGGCTATGGGGCTGGCTGCCTGGGCATGGTGGGCCGCTGGCGCCGGTGTAGACAGCCAGGTGAGGGGACCAGGAGGCACGGTGGTGCGGCTGTGGGGAGGAAGAGGAGAGAGGCTCGGTCAGGCTCAGGGCGGCTGCTGCCCCATGGCTGCTTCAGGAGAAGCCCATTCCTCCTCTGGAGAAGGACCGGGTGCTGCTGGTGCTGACAGGAGAGACAGGGACGAGCTGGGAGGCAAAGCAAGACAACCCTGGGCTGGTGTCTCCCCTTCTCCTGCGGATCCATGCCATGTCCCATTCCCTGCCCTCCTGCACCCAGAGGTGCCACAGTTTGCCCATGGAAATCAACAGTCATTGACACCAGCATCAGCCTCCAACTCCAACAGGGGAGTTGAAGCTAGATGATCTTTAAAGTCCCTTCCAACCCAACCCAGTCTATGATTCTATGATAGACCCAGCCCCATACCTTGGATGCTGCAGGACACACCAGCTTGTTTCCTCCCTTACAACAGTTAGCTCCAGGTGTGGAAGAGTCTTATCCTGAGCTTGGCTGTGAACAGCACAACCAGCTCACCAACGTGGCACCGAGCTCCAAACCCTGGTGACTGGTAACACAAGAAGCCACATCTTGTGCTGAACACCCCAGCGTCCCTGACTGGTGCTGTGAAGGATCCAGCTCTGCCCTCAGGACAAGCCCCATACAGGGTTCACCCATGTTTCCCAAGGACTCACTCCCAGAAACTAAATACAGCTCAAGTGTCCAAAGAGAAGAGCTGAGAGCAGAGGCACGTACAGAGAACAGATGCACACATGAGAGATGACACAGTGAGGGATGAACACACCGAGATCAGACAGAGGAGGATGAGAACTTGGTTCCTTTTTTCATTTTCTACATTTATTTTTATTAGACAGATGAATGTATGGAAGCGATGGCCAAGAAACACCACAGTAAATTGCTCTGATTGCCAGGGGAAACAACCAGCCTCTTGGCTGGCACCCAGTGACATTCAGTTTGTCCCAAACAGAGCCAGGCTCTGCCTGCCAGTGTGGGGCTGGTGTTTCACAAGCACAGTGACTCCTGAACGTGCTGCACTGACCCATGTCAGGGGCACAGCGATGTGAAGCTGAGATGATGAAAAATCAGAGAAAGGAATGGAGAGAACATAAAACGTGAAGCTGCAGACAAAAATAGGAGTAGAATCAGAGGGACTGACTGGAACACACAGATTTGTTATTTATTATTTATACCCTGACTTCATCTTCCACATGTTCCTACACACTGGCAATCCCGATGTGCTCAGGGCTCCGTGTTATACAAACTGAAGAGAGTGTAGAGCTCATCACATCCAAGTAGCTTTGGACCAAGTTCCTGAGCGTCTTTAAGTGCTTTTTTGTCAAGGTAGGTTGATGGTGCTCAGTACCTGATGTAAAAAGCCTTTAAGCAGAATTTAACGTGAATTCCTGCCTGAGATGCTCACCCTCCCAGCATCACACAGTTTGCCCTTGCTTCCAGTGGGAATAAGAGCAGACTTAGCAAGCAGACTTTGACATCAGAGCAACTTGGTTTCAATTCCTCTAAGAAGGTTTATCATCGTGAGGCTAAGGGAGGTCATGAGAATCTCCCCAGCTCAGCTGCAGAGAGGGGGCCAGTGCTGCAGTGACACCAGATCAGAGCATGGAGCCCTCATTCTGCCTCTGATAACACACAAGGGAGGGGAAGAATCATTGTTCAGCTGAGCTATCACCCCACTGCAGCCCAGTTCACAAGGGGCTGGGTTGCACCACCCAGTGCCTGAAGGCTCCCACTCACATGCAGCTTTCCCCATCTCCCATTTCCTGTAAAATCATACCAGTAGTAAAAACCAGATGAATAATATGTACTGGAGTAAAGAAGCTCCTCAGGGCTCAGGGCTTCCCACCCAGTCCCTCTGCTTCCCCTAAATTCTAACAAACAAGGAAGCTTTTCTGCTGCCTCCAATTCCCTTTACTGGGCTTTGCAGGAAGCTTCCCCACTTCTGGTAATTCAGGCCTGGTCCAGACATGCTGGGATTTCCCAGTAAAGCCTGGAATCTCCCTGAACTCTTTAGCACTAGGGTAGCATTTTAGGTTGCCTCATTCTAAAAAGAGAGGAAAAAAAACCCTACTTAAAGTCGAAATCAGCTCTTAACACCTCTACCCTGGTTCAACTGGAACCACCCCTTGTCAGGGTTTCTTAACAGTGGAAAATAGAAAAGCAGGAAAAAGACAAGACGAGAGGTAGAAGGATTTGATAACAGAAACACAAAGCCAATGCTGCATCTCTCAAGCCCTCCTCCAGAGGTGCGGAGAGCCCTTTTGCCAGACACAGGCTCTCCATACCTGCACACTGAGCTCATACGGGGAACCACAGGGAGAGCTGAGCTTTCTGTGATCACTTCTAACATGGCAGGGGGAACCTGGGAGTGCCACTGAAGCTCAACTAAACCCTCAGAAACACTCACCCTACCTTCTCACAAGATGTTTATCCCACTCCTCTGCCTGTGGCTCCACTGCACTGGCTACAAGGGATACTGGAAGCAAGGACTCTCCTCAGGGGGTGCCGGGATGCAGCCCTTGGGAGGGTGCACATCCCCCTGGGAGGATGGATACTAGTGCAGATGAGCTCTGACATGGGTCGCCCCAACCTACTCCCTGTGGCATCATCCACCTCTGCTCCCAGGAAGGCTGTTTTGGCCCCAAAGGGTAATGATGGCAGAGCTTTACCCTGCCTTGCACCACCCCACCTCCTGGAGGAGCAGGAGACAGGGAGAAGTAGCTGGGCTGCCCAATCTGGGGGAGTCTCAGGGCAGCCAGGAGGCATCTCCCCCTCGAGGTGTGTGGGGATGTGCCTGCACCCCGAGTCCAGCACAGCCATCAGCCTGGCTCTGCCATGCCTGGGAAGTGACATCTGCTGCTCCAGAAGCCATGGCAACGTGCAGGAAGCAGGCTGCTGGCAGAGCCGGGCTGGGAAACCTAAAGCAGCACTGACACCTTCAGGAAGGGGAGGCGAAGCTCAGCGCCAGCCTCGGCTTGTCTTTTCCCTGCGTTCTGCCCTGCTCAGAGCCTACTTGGGAGGATCCGCCTTGAGCTGGCTCCTTCGATCCAGCTTGCTCATGACCTGTGTGATGTCCACGGTCGTGGCGGCTTCTCTGGCTTTGGCCTCTTCCTCCCGCTGCCTCAGGATGATGGGGCTGGGGCTGGAGGGGAGGGTGCGGCGTCCAAACAGGAAAGGGTTGCTGGGCAGAGAGAAAGTGGCAGGAGGTTACTGAAAGAAGGGCATCAAAACCTCACCCCTGGTAAGCAAATTTACCAGGAGGGTGAGCTCAGAGCCAGAAAGGGTTCTGTCACTGCCACTCACAACCACAAAGAGCTGCAAATGTGGATGAGGTGGTTTAAAGGACTCAGCACCGCCCATCAGCCACAGAACTGCTAAAAGCACAAAAGCAGCCCTGGTCCGAGTGACCCCAGGGCCAGGAGGTGGCTGGTACATTACTACTTTTGTTGTGTTTGCATATAACTAACACTCAGTGTGAAGCTAAACTGCCATCAGTGGAATTTAACCAGTGCCCTCAGTAAGATCAAGACAGGGACCAGCCTTGCTGGTGTCTGTGATACCACCAAAACCCACCACTACTCCTTCAGCAAAGCCACTACCACCCGCAGTGGTAACAAGTGTTAATAACCTCTAGCTGAGCCAGGATCCTGAGTACTGAGTGCTCAGAGCAAGCACTGACCAACACAAAGGTAGTCCCCAGGATCAACCAGCAACTGTGTTATGTGTGGCTCAGGTTAAAGCTAAACAAACACAGGCAAGTCAGCAGGAGGGGTTCTTCCACTGCCTTGAAAACGGGCTTTAGATGAAACAATAGTGTGAAGGTCTGTGATTCCTCTTTCTCACTTGTTAGGTTGATGAGTGGAAGAGGAACAGAGAAAGCAGCACAGCACCCAGTCTGGCTCCAATATCACATGCTCAGCTTAAAGAATTAACTGCAATTCAAATGGCCTAAACTTGCTACACAACCTTCATTTTAATTGAGGAAAAAGACATTTCAAGCCTCTTCTACGGCCACCTACCTCAAGCCAACAGTCACTCACAGGTAAGATGCTGTCAGTCCCTTTGTGGCTGCCTGTCACCTCTGCTTCACAAGGGATAAGAGGCTTGGTCCAGACAGAGCTGAGCAGAACCCACGGAGGACCCTGCACTGGACCTGTGTCTCCTGTGGTAGCCACTGCCTCATATATAGTGTTCTCTCCTTCCATCCAGGCAAGCAGCCATGATCAATTCAACCACCACAACCTTTCCAAACAGACCCAACACACAAAGCAGCCAAGCAATCACCACATCATTTCTGAGTGCACACAAACCACTTCCAAAGGGCTCACAAATGGCATCATCCCTCTCGAAGCAAGGCATCTTCTTAGTGAGAAATCTGATTTAATTAAGCAAACATCTAAATCACAGTCATTTTGCTGCTACTCAGGCTTTTTCTACCCTTGCTACAACAAGAAAATCAAACCCCACAATTACATCCAATCTCACTTGCCTTTTTTTGACAGTCTGTTGTGGCACAACAGCCTTGGCCAGCATTTCCTTGTATATTGGAGACTTTAAATAGCGGCCATAGGAGTCCTACTAGGAGAAAAAGAGACAGAGAGGTAGTTATGGGCTGCAAACACCCTTATTAAAATCACCATCAAATACAGCTGCTCAGGAGCCAGGGAGGCTGGGAACTGGATCATCTCCTCCAGCAGCCAAAGAGGCTTTGCATCATGCAGGCAAACGCATCTGCTTAAACCAATACCCTTTCACCTGGGTGTAAAATTCCCAGAATATTCCATCTCACAGTACAGCTTCCCAGGTAAGAGCCAAACCAAAAGGTCTGAACTCAGCTTAGCCCTGGCCAGTGGTGTCTGATTATTGGTGCAAAACTCACACAGCTGTATCACAACTGCTACTACTTTTCCCATCCACCACTGAAATCCAGTTGGATACAAGCATCCCACCATAGGGACACCTGCTGCGTACAGAGGTACACAAAATGGTACTGAGTGAAGCTGAAAGATTTGTTCAGGCTTTGAATGAGCTGATACCAAGCTGGCATTAGAAAGTTGGACTTCAGCAGACACCTGATGTCCACCACCCTGGGGACACACTGCCTTAGAGGGAAGCAGCAACACCTAAATACAAAGGCCTGAACCAATGCTTGCTTAAGGCAGCAAATTTAAGTGATTTTCAAACAAAGGCCACTTGAAAGTGATAGTTTCCGGCACACAGAGATATGGAAAGGCCCAGGATCCTGGAATCCCCCCAAGGCTTTGGAAACAAGTAACAAACCTTTTTCATCAGCATGTAAATGTGGGTCTGAGCAGCATCTAAAACATAACGATGAGGGTGCTTGAGGCCTTTGACAGTGATGCCCATTGTTGTGCCATCGATGTTAATCCAGCGTCTTGCTCCTGGAGCCAGGAAGAGCCTGAAAAGAGGAGAATGCACAGTGCCATTAACAACTGGAGAACCTGGAGATTGCTTTGTCTATGCAGGAAGGAGAAATCCCTTCAGCTGCCCACTGCAGTTTGCTGTCCTGATCTTGGACAGTCAATCTCCTGACTGAGGAGTCACTTCCTCTCGCACTGTTAACACACAACATGAACCAACTTTCAGTTCACTAGAAGCAAAAAGGGTCTGGAAGCCCTGAGATCTTTACTGTTCCATACCTCTCTTCAAATTACACGCTAAGACCTAAATATAATAGTGGAGAACAGAGAAAAAGTAACTTTAAAACGACACAATGCATAGGACAGCCACATCTGACAGCAGCTTACACAGAAAAAGTCTCAGGAATAGGCTGTGGATTGGAGGATGACAGGGTGTGGAAGAAGGTGATGTGGCTCAGCTACAAAGAGTTTAAGGATGCAAAATTATCACACTCACTTGTAAATCTCTTCCGCTTTCTCTTTGACCTTGGATTGGTCTCCGTACTTAAGATCCTCACAGGCTTCCCAGAAACCCAGATTCTCTCCTGTGTAACAACAACACATTGAGCAGAGAGTGAGACTGAGGAAAACACAATCAATCCCATTTATCAGTTCCTAAACTGAATGCTTGACTCAGTATGTGTTGGCCCCAGTTCAGTCCCTCCAATTCCTACAGCCACCTTGAAAACCCCTTGGGGCTGAAGGAGGAAAACCTCTTTCCCCTGCTCCAGCGCTTGTGAATTCAGCCAGTTCCAGCCTGGGAGCAGCCCTTGCACAGGGGCTGTATTTTGTGTCCTGCGCCACTAGATGGTATTGCATGCACTGGCTGCACAGCCACCGCCTCCAAAGTCACTTCTGCTTTTACTTGCGACTGTGTGGTTGCCTCCCCTCACAGCACCCACTGCACTGCTCTGTCTCAGCTGTGTGGGACAGGGACACTGCAGACCCACCGCTGAATTCCTTCTTCAGGAAGAGCTGGAAGTTCTGCCGACCTTTGGGGTCCCGCATCAGCTCACTGAAATTGAAGGCCCATCGCTCCACGCGCATCCTGGTGGGGATTTCCACTCTGCAGGGGTTGAAAACAAGCGGCACTGCCAGGTTCATGTATCCCAGCTAATTGGCAGATTAATTAAAACCAAAGTGCCCTTTGCTGGAATGCCAAGGGACTGCTCAGCACTCTCTGACTGCTGCAATGAGCTCCCGAAGTCAGGCCACTAAGTAAGCTGTAATTAAATAACTTGGTACACAGTGGGATGAGGATTTAACTCAGGCTTATGCTGCTCTCCCAGTGACAGCCTGGATTTGCTGGAGGTTGATTCAGTTCCATTCTGAAGGAGGCACTGGTTGCTGCCCAAAGCTTTGCTTCTCACAAAGGCATTCTGTGAAGATATCCTTTGGGGCTGTCTAATGGGATATTATCACTCTAACAGGATTGCTGGGCTGAAATAAGAACCATAACATGTTGTATGCTTCCAGCCCAGAGATGCCAATCTCTCATTAACAAATATTATCTGAAGGGAAAACCAAGGGAGACCTCAGAGAGGGGATGGACTGCCAGGACCTGCCTCCAACTCTCTCCTAAGAAGCAGCCTGAGGTGTGTGCAAAGGCCCAGCAGTTGAAGCCTGAATTGCTGCACCATTGGCAGCACCTCATTTAGCACCTAATACTAAGCCAAGTGCTAAACCCAAGTGTAACTGGTCTTATTTCATTCCTGTGTTGGTAAAAGTGGACTGTGCTCATCATAAGGAGGATCAGACCCTCAGCAGGGGCTGAGCGCACACTTCCATCATCAGCTTAGCAATTTCTGTAATGTTAAGGAAGATTCCACTTGAAGAAGGTAATGCTCAAAGTTCAGCATGGAGTATTTCCAAGAGATGGCTTCTTTATCCTTGCTAAACTAGGTCAGAAAAGGAATGCTCCCCTGCTCATGATCAGAGACCAGGCATCATGACTAAATCAGTGGCTCCCTCAGCATAGTGGTCCATGTAAACCAGAAGCTGGCAAAAAGAATACCAATACATACAGCTTTGCATTGAGATCCCAGAACTCAGGGTCATCTGTTATCCAGGGGTTGCTGGGCAGACACCCAGACAGGATGGGATCATTGGAGAGGAACTGCTCCGAGTACTTCACAAGCCTGCAAGTAAACCCAACAAAACAAGTACTCATTTGCAGGCAGAAGTGCAGCCAAAATAATAGATACTTCGGGAGGTATATGAAGATCCTGTGCCACACATCACAGAGAGGAAAATGCCACAGAAGAGGAGACCAAGCACTGGATTTGCTCAGGTGGGTTCTCTGCAGCCAGGGGAGCTCCAGGATTGGTGAGGGAATGCTGAGGGCAAATCCCAGCTTCTCTTTCCTCTACTCACCTACAGCACAGCTCATTCACTGCAAATGACTCTGAGGGCTTGGCACAAAGCAGAAATGTCTCTGTCCCAGCAGGATCCAGACAAACACTTCTCCTACCTTCGAAGTTGGCCAGACTTGTAATTACAGACCATTTCCCTGATGTGCTGGGATTTCAGCTTTCTCCTTTCTTCACTCTTGAAAAACTCATCTGGTTTCTGCATTTAAAATTCCTTCCAGGCCAAACTGCTTTCATGTACTCAAAGCTGGAGAGCACTGTCCAAGGGCCTGCTGCTAACAGGCACCTTGGCATCCATCCTGCATTATAGGGTGCTACTGCACAAAGCATACCACAGGTTTGGCGCAGACCTGCTCGATCCTATCTTCTCACTGGAAATGCCAAGGCATTCAGCACCTGCATGATTCCCTCCAATCCATACATGTTAGTCAGGCTATAAATCTAAATCTGTCAACACAGGTAACATTGCCTTGTCCTTTTAATGATCAGTGCTTTGCAGTTCCTTCTCAGTCAATGCAGTGCCCTGATGTGTGCACACTGATGCTCATATCCTCATCAGTAACAATTTGATTTGGACCCAATCCTGCAGCTGAGCTGGAAATGGATTTCCTGAGGATTTTTTGATCTAGGTGATAGGCGTTATCCCATCAGAGGACTAGAGCTAATAAGTGAAAAGCACCATTGCCAAACAGTCAAGCATCATCGACTTTCTGGAAGGCAGCCAGGCATTCCCTGCTCCAGCTCACAGCTTGGAAAATTGAGGCAGGAGAGTCTGAAGTGAGCTGGGAGTCAGTGACAGACAAAATGCTGGTGCCTGACAAGTTGTGCTTCTCAGAAGACAGCACTGCTTCCCAGACTTTTCTTCCCATCTCATTCACCCATGACTATCTGCTCCCAGGGAACAGGCCTGAGCTCCCTGTTTAACTTAGATTCTGTATGAGTCTCTGGGTGGCAATGACAGTGTAAACCAGGCTGGTGTACAAACTGCACCTCTGGGCAACTGACCAGCATGTAAGGACTGCAGATAAGAAATGCCTGCAGCAAACACCCTATGGCCAATGGCAATTTACACTTCAATGGCTTCATCAAGAGTCTGATCAGAAACAACTCACACTGAGAAGAAGGATTGCCAATTCGTTGTTTGGATGTTCATGCAGAAGTGTATGTTCCTTCATAATACAGAATAACCATCTCCAGCTTTGTTGCCTTCTGGTGAGCATCACCATGCAAGCAAGAACATTCACTGGGGCTGAATCCAGAGGGCTGGGGACCAGGGACAGGAAAGTCAGTGTGTCCCTGCTGGTTACTCATCCTGCACCCTCATAAGGCAGCCTCCACACAGCTGCCTTTCCACACTGCAGAGGTCCCAAGCATGATCCGGCTCCAATCAGTATGAACATCTCTTGATTCAGAAAGAATCTTAACTGAGAGGCTGGTGCTGCTCTGCAGACACTCCCAGCAAAGCTCTCCTTAGCTCCAAGGGATCCTCTTCATCCTGTCTGGGACTGGTCCCTCCTCTCCTTGTGCCTCCTGGCACAGGCAACACAGCCCAGACAGCACAAACAACACTGTGTGAGGCCACCACATGGATTCCCCTGCCTGAGACACCAGACAGCTTCATCTTCTCATTAGGAGATAAGTGCTGCAGACTAATTAATGTGTGGACAGAGGGAAATCAGGACTTACCCTCCAAGAGAGACAGAAGATTTCACTCTGGTCTTCATGATGGCCTGCTGGTAGTACATGATCTGAGAGAGATCAGACACATTCATGGTTAGGAGCATGGAGATGTGAAGACAAGGCTATCTCTATCTGAACCTCAACCATGCCCTCTCCCAGGTAGTGAGGCTAACTACAACAGGAGCTGCTCCTTCCCTAATTACAGGACAATAAAGGAATCCGGGAATCCCTAAACTACCTTAGTAAAACAACTGTTTTCACTGAGCTTATTGCAAATGTCAGAAAAGCATTTTGCAATGTGCAATTAATTAAAAAGCACTCCCCATGCTATATGAAAATTGGATAATAGCTACTATTCCAGGCACCTACAATGGCTCTGGATGATTTAGCATGTAATTACCATTGATCCTTGGCTGTCTACGCTGGCACCACTGGATGCATCTCCTAAGACTTCCCCACCACTAAATGGGATCGATTAGGTTTGAGCCCTGGTGTCTGTCCTTGTCTGAGCCTTCCCATCGCTGCCTGCAGTGGGAGGTGCAGAGGCAGGAAACATCCTGATAGGGACCCTCTTGCACCGACAAGTGAAAGGAGGAAAACTCACCTCTCTCCTATAGACATCCAGGGTTTTTTTCTGCAAAAGAAGCAAAAACCATTCAGCTGGGATGGGTGCCTCCACTTCCCTGTTTTCAGACACGAAGCCACTGTTGCATTGTGCAGTGCTCTCCAATTAATTCTCATTACAATTAAACTCAAAGGCAGCAGCTCAGCTAATCACGGTCTCATCAAAGCTAAGAGTACCCACACACCGTCAATCATTCCATCAGCTGTATTTACTGTTTAGGATTGCTGCTTCCATCGCTGCCTGCATGCCTTCAATTACAGGGTTATTCTAATGGAGCTAAAAGAGATGCACTTATGAGACACAGATTAGATCATTCAATATTAGCTAAAGGAGACAGGAACCAACACTCTGCAAAATATAAACAGCACAATTAAAAGCCTCAGAAGCACTATGTGCTGTGCAAAGGGTGTTTATGTTGTGATGTGAATAACTCCGACTACGTTACATGTCACCCACAAATGAGCAAGCAATTGAAGGCAAGAAATTAACTGCAGGGTGTTTATGCACACAGCTTCCTTTGAAGCACTGTCAGTGTGAGGCAGAAGGAAAGACAGACGAAGTCAGGGATGCCAGCAAGCCTTTAAAGGTTTACACAGTGGTCTTCATCTCCTGTCCTAGGCAGCAAGAGCTGCATCCCAGCATTATTTTATCAAGCTAAACCTGTAGCAGACATGGGACGACAGAGAGCCCTGGTAAGGGGCAGTTTGTGAGTGATGAGGGATAAAGCATCAGGTATTGAATGCCACAGGCTGCCTGCTCCTCCCATTTCCTCACCAGAGAACCTGCACCCTGAGCTGCCCCTACTTTGGGAACAGCAAGACACTTCCAGTGCTGCTCTGAGGGGACCTTCATGGGGACACTGCTTCTGTATTTAACCATTGTCACTGGTCCTGCTCAGGGGGGAGAAACTCTTCTATGGAAGAAAAACCTGCATATTTTGCTGAAGCTCAGCTGGTTTGCGAGGGCACACTCACCATTGCAGCAGCAGGAGGCAGACATGCAGCAGACCAGATCTGTACAGCACTACCATGAAGTCAGCACATCCAATCCCAACACAAACCTAGTCTGGCCGCTGCAGTGCTAACAGAAATCCTCACTGTGGCATTGCAAGGACAGGAAGCTGCTTCTGCTGGGAATAGCATGACCAGCTCTGAATGACTGCAGTGCACACAGCCCCAGCAGGGCCAAACAGTGGCTGCACCAGCAGCGATGCTCTGCTGGCCATGCACAAGAACTATGTGAGAGGGTAAGAGCTGACACATCAAGGGGCAGAAAAGGGTCTTGGACCACAGGATCTCTGGTGACAAAGCTGAACACCCTCTCTTGCTGGTTCAGAGGGTCCTGGGAGGACACATGGACTAAGGAACAGCTTTTCACCCTTTCCTCCTCTTAGCTGCACCTCTGCTAAGGCCAGGTTACACACAGACACTATTTCTTCCCCCCATTTCAAAAACATCAGCATTATTTCAGATGGATGTAGAAATGAAAGGAAAATAAACAAACCAGACCAACCCCCCCCCTGCTTCTGCAGAGAAATTCACTGCATTTACTGCCCTACAAGTGTCCTCTTTAGAGAACTCAACTTTGTTTCAGGCCAGCTATCTCCTGCACAATAGGAGTTCACTATCTCCTAGGGGAACCCAAGACATGAACCAGGCCCCATCAGATTTACAGCTGAACTGTTCTACTTGATGGAACTTCAGGGTCTGTAGGGCATGTACTTTAGGAAAAGCAACACATTAACATCATTAGATGGTTTTAAAAGGCCCCTCATTTCTTCCTCTGTATTTTGAAGTGGTGGCTTGGACACGGCCGGTGCAGAGGGGTGAGGAAAGGTGGATGCCGGAAGAGTGGCTTGAAGGCAGCTCTCATGGTAGTGAAGCTGTGTTATCTTCTACAGGGGCCTTAGAGGGAGGCAGCACACCACACACACACACGAGACAAACAGCTGATGGGAAAGAGAAAGAGAACACAGGAAGTTAAATGTTATATAGAGCAAGAAAGGCATGAATTAAAATGCCATCACAACAGGAAAATTATATGTGGGTAAGTTAAAATCAAAGCTAATGCCATGTCCACAAACAAGGAGAGATTACTTATTTTAAGTGCATCCTACACCAAGGATCCCCTCCTGCCACAGCCTCAGTGTAGGTCAGCCCTCTGGATAGCTGGTCCTGGGAAACTAGGGGCCTTTGGGCTCCAGGGTGGGAGGGGATTAGAGGCTGCAGGTACTGGCTGTGCTCAGCCCTTTCCAGCTCCCAAATCCACAGTAACTGGAAGCATCTCAGCAATTTCACCCCAGAGCTGCACACAGTTCATTTCCCTTTATCCCACAGCATTCCCATGACCGGCTTTCCAGCCTTGTTGCTGGTACAAGGGTGCCTGAGCCTCCCCATGTCCTGTTGAATGCTGCCAGTTGTCCCCATCATCACCATCCTTCCCATCCTTACTCATGCCACTGACAGCAGCAATGTCCAAGTACCCTGTGCCACCCTCCTTCATTTGAACAGAAATCACATTAGGAACAAAGGAGCAATTCCTTATGATGAGCTGAATGCTGCAATGCCCTGAATAAGTGATTTGTTGCAATTACCATGGATGAGCTCCCAGCCCTGCAGGCTGCAAGTCAAATACCAATTAGTGAAAGGCCTCGGTCTGTGTGGGGCAAGTGCTGGGTGCTGTTAAACATCCTTCTCCTGAACACACAGCAGCACTGGGACACCCTGCACAGCCCCATCACACCCCACTGCCATCAGCTGAGCATTCCCCGTGCCCAAAGGGCTACAGAGCTCAGCTGGGAGCCAGCCAGGACCTTCTCAAGACCTCCATGTCTGGAGCTGATCCACATGGATGAAGCCATGAGAGCTGGGATATCTGCTGATTTCCAGCTAACCACTCTCATGGGCCTCCTCTGCTCTCAGTGTGGGTCCTCCTGACCACATTGTGGAGATAATGGTCATTCTGGTTTGGCATTGTCTGGCCAGTTCAGTGCTTACAGAGGCCATAAGCAGCTGAACAACAGATTCTCTGTGTGTGCCCAGAGGGAGTGAAGAGCAAGCAATGTTCTCCGGAGCTTGTTTTAGACCAGGGCACTGCAAAGCGCACCTGCACTCCACGCACAGAGCTCTGTTCCTCCACACACAGACATGGACCCTTCCCCACATGCAGTCAGCCAGGCCAGAGGTAAATTCCAAGTCTACCACAAGATTACCTCAAGATGCATCCCCACTATGCTGGTGCTTCCATCCCAACAGCTGGAAATAAACTTGGAAGAGTCCATGTGCCCAAGTTCATCCAAATTCCTGGGTTTCCCCTGTCCTGTTTCCCTGCTTCTGACCCTGCTATCTGAAAAGATGCAATGCATGAAGCAGAAGTGATGCATTTACCAGGCAGCCAAATGGACAGAAACGAATGAAATGAAAGGCCAGCAATGACTATGATGCTCTGTGCCTCATTAACTGCATTACAGTAAGCCAATTTCAATCAGCCATCCCTGAATCCAGGGCAGTGATTTTTGGCTAAGCCAAAGCACCCTCCATACAGACTCTGTGCTTACAGAAGGCAGCACAAGCTGAGTGTGTACCTGCAGGCGAGTCAATGGGCTCTGTCAGTTGCCTGGTAACTCTCAAAGCAGTGAGCCTGAGACCTGGGTAATGAAAGGCTAAAGCATCCCTTAATTACCTGTTCCATGGACGCTACATCTGCCTTACTCCTCCTGCCCAACTACAGCTCCTAACTCATTATAACCACAAGGGATCCCCATGGGTCAGCGAAAAGAGACCCTTCAAAGGACTGTGAGCATCTGATTATCCCCAGAGGACTCTATCAATTAGAGAGGGAGCAGCCCACCAAAGGGTCTGAGGCAAGTGAAGGAGATGCTCATGCCAATAGCAGCTTCACAGAAGTCATTCTGATGTCAGGAATTCATTATCACCAGGAATACTTTCTTTCTCAGCTGCCAAGATAGAACACAATTAATTGGCCAACAAAATGAAGCTGGATTGAGCAGGAACAGAGACGCAAATCAAATGGATTCATGCACTTTCTGCTCTCATCTTTTCACCTACATCAGAGCCAGTGCCAGGGCCCACAGAAAACATCAATAAACTCTGCACTGCCTTCACAGGGGTAAGATATGGTCAACATAGCACAGTGCAGCTCAGCATCTACCTGAGGAGCACGGGCTGTCCCTTCTGCTCCTCAGAGCCACAGGGGTTTGGGAGAGCAGCCTGCAGAAACAGAAGGAAGAAAGCCACTTGTCCAAAGCTGTCTCTGTGAGCTTCTGGCTGCCTTGTGCATGGCAGTTGCTCTTTCAAAAGCAGGAAGGGGAGCAGGAAGAAACTTCCCCCTTCTGCTCAGAGATCGGCTGAAAGGCAGTGAAGTCTCCCTGAGCCCATGTCCTTCGAATCATAGAATCAACCAGGTTGGAAAAGCCCTTTAAGCTCCTCCAGTCCAACCGCTCCCCAGCACTGCCAAGGCCACCACTGACCATGGCACTGAGGCCTTGTCTCCACGGTGTGTGAACACTTGCAGGGGCGGTGACTCCAGAACTGCCCTGGGCAGCAGTTCCAATGCCTGAGCACCCTTTGGGCAAGGAATTGTTCCTCAGCTCCATCTGAACCTGCCCTGGTACAGCTTGAGGCCGGTTCCTCTTCTATCACTTGTTGCTTGGCTCATGCCCTCCTCAGAGTCTCTATTGACAGAGGGAACTGATTCACGTGCAGGGTGAGAACTGCACAGACATCCCTCAGTTCACTTCCCCTATGCCACCAAGCAGTTGGCTTGGGGCTCTCAGATAGTTTGCAAACCTAAACCCTTCTTCTATGTCAGCTGCAGAACTGTGGGCGAGAGGCTGGCTGCTCCTCATGCATCCCTCTTCCTTCCCACCACTCCTTTCCTCTTACAAATAAAGGGCTTTCAGCAGCGATGAAAAACAAAATCCACCCCAAGCCTACACTTTGCTCATTTCCAGTCTCTATAGCAACAGGACACACTTGGCCAAAGCAATTACCCTGCCTCTGGCTGCTGGGATGTTTAAAGGCTGTTAGGAAAATGAGTTGTGGGAATCCAGTGAGTGTGATCAGAGCCACATTTGCATTTCATTGCTGAGAGAGGCTTTGACTTCGCTGCCAAATGAACAGCATTAAGTGCACAAATACGGGATCACTTAAGAGGACTGATGGAGAAAGAGAAGAGCAGCTCAAGCTCCTCATCCAACGCCTGCATTTGTCTTGTTTGGGACTCTGAACCAGTTACAGCATCAGTTCATCAATTCTGTGTGCTCTCACTAAACAATATGTATTTTTAGGCAGTGGTCTGTGTCTCCCAACCACCACCCCAACTTCTCCATCTTCCTGCCACACAACACCCTTTTTGGAGGTATTCTGTCCCTTTATTTTAAACCTGATCTTCTCACTGATCCTTTACACCCCACACAGCTCATCCAGCGCTGAGAAAGAGGCAGCAACGAGCATCTGGAGACAGAGGGTTCCTGTATTCAGTTTCAGCAGCACAGAAAACACATCCTGTAGCTAAGCTCTCACACCAAGCGGTGTGGCAAGAGAGCTGACAAAGTATTTTCAAGCCCAAAGAAGCTGCCAAAGCCTATTTTAAGGGCCCCACACCCTGGACAATGGGACGGCTCCAACCTCTGGCCTGTTGGGTTGTCACAGCAGAGCTGACTCATCCAAGCCTGCAGGGCCCAAAAATACAATCCCAGGGACGGTGCCTGGGTCCTGCCAAGTCCATAGGTGTGAAAACCAAAGTCCTGCCTCACCTGGTTTACCTTGTTTTCATTGGGATCTGTCACACGGTCTAATCCGTACTCCAGGACATCCAGCATGCCAGGCTGTTGTGGACAAGAACACCAGTGCCTTTGTAAGTCATTTGTGTTGAGGTCTGTGGTTTGCACAAACGCATGAGGAGACCCCTGAGCCGCAAAGTGCTCTGCTGACAGCAGGTCCTGGCCACCAGCAGTGTCCATGGAGAGGTTCTGCGCCCTGAATCTGGGAATGCTCCCCTCCTGGAGCTGCAGCCAGACCTGCCACCCTTGCACCTTAGAGAGCAAGCAAGGAGGAAGGTGGCGTGGACTCGGGGCAGGCCTCCACTAAACCCATGGCCATACCCTTATGACTGCAGGAGGGAGCCATCAAGGCACTAAAGCACCACCACGCTGTACTTACAGGAGTTCGGTTCACAAGCCAGTAGGCTCTCTCCTGGCAGTCCAGGGCATATCTGTCTGCCTTCTTCCGCTCCTTCCCTGCCCTGCAAAGCCAAGAACAGGATTTACTCTACAGGAATTCATTGATTTTGCTCTCCTAAAATGACTGGGATGAGAAAGGAGCAAAACCCCTACTGTCCCCTGCCCATGGCTCCCAGGCTGACTGCGCAATGCTGCGACGCAGCCTCCTGAGCACCTCTTACCCCAGCTCATTCTGAATGCACATCATGCTGCTCACATGGCCACACATGACTGTAGCTTTTGGGAAACCATCATCTTGCTGAGCTCAGCTGGGAGCACACACATCCTCTTTGGATTAAACAGACAGCCCTTGGGTAGCCATATGCTAAAAACCCACTACTTGTGGTCAGCCTTGCTGCCTCATATTTATCCATGCCCAATGTCCCAGGGCAGTATGTGATGGCTGCCATGCAGGGATGCATCCCAGCCATGTCTCATCCCTGTAAAGGGGGCCGTTTCTCACAGAAGCTATTTGGAAATGGTACCAAGCAGTGTTCCCAGGCACTAAAACCCAAATCACCTCTTCTATTAAACACAAGAGGCACTAAGCATGGTTTGGGCTTGCATCAACTAATTCTTTCCCAGAAAAGTCCTGGGCACAATTTGGGATTTTGCATGGGCAAGGGAGGATTCCCAAAAGGCTGTTTGCATGTGGCCAGCCCACTGTGGTTAGCGTAGATGCAGGCTGCTCTGCACCAGTTTGCCCCAGCACCATCATCAAACAGCCTCAGATGTGTTTCATCTGCCTGTTCAATGTTGGTAGCTAACTCTAAAAGTGCATTTGGCATCTCTTAGCCCGAGTCTGACCTCAATTTACAAGAACAACAGTTTGGTGTCTAATGAGACAGTTATCTGATGAGCTGTATTCAGAGGACTTGGTTCCCACCCGAGTAGAAACAGTGCTGAGCAGCAGAGGCAGTGCTGCTGTCTGAGGAGGTAAGACAAGGTAAAAGGAGCCTATAGAAGTAGGAAAGATGCTGTCTACAAAGCAGTAATCCCCATCTCATGTTCACTGACTCTGCTGGGAACGTGAAGGATTCAGCTTCTAAAATGAGGTCATTTTGGCTGGTGCCCAAGTCTGCATCAGGGTCTTCTCCATAAATCCCTGCTGGGAACATTCACTGCTTCTTGGTTCAGGCCATTTGCTTCAGCTGTGACACATGTGCAAGCAATGACAGAACCAGGAACAGCTCCTGATACACACACACTCGGGGACAGCTAAAAGAAGTTGTCTCTAGAGAGGCTCAAACGCTGCAGCATCAGACCCTGGCTTCTTCACATTAGGTACAAAGTCTAAACCTCCCCTTGCACACATGTAAAAGCCATTTGCAAAGCATGTCTCATAGGGAAGGACCCTCCTCTGCCCAAGCTCTCACAAACCACATTGATTCCATGGCTTTGGTGGGCAGGGAGAGAAACAGGGGTGCAGAGGATGAAATTCTGCAAGTGTGCACCCAATTCTCCACTCACAGAGTGTGTGGAGAATAAAGCTTCTATGTTACACAAAGGAACTCCAGGCTGACGCAAAGGCAGGTTTATTTTACAGTCCTGAGGACACTTGCAGGTTAGTTTAAAGCTGCAGTTGATGCTTTCAAACTGTAATTTATCTGTGTTCTGAGGGAAGCTCTGCTGCCTCGCACCCTCCCCAGCGACACAAACAAGGGAACGTGAGTCAACTCACTTATACTGCTCTTTGGCCTGCATGATGACAAAATCCCACTTGTAGTTTATTTTCTGGTTGAGCATGTTGTAATGTTCCTGGAATAAAAACAAAGCAGCAGTTAGTGTGATAATTGTGCACCAGGAGCTCCATGAAGGGTTTTCTTGACTCTCCGTTGCTCAGCTAGGCCAAGCTGAGGGATGAGCCAAGAAATCCAGATTGTTCTGTATGGAATTACATGAACTCTGATAGCTCAGGAATACCACTGCAAAGAGCCATTATCCTCATGGAATCACCATCGATTCAGAGTGGTTTCCTGTGCTGGTGACTTCTTCACTTCCAAGATTTTGGCTTTTTGGCACTCCTCATGTGATTGAGGAGGCGATTTTTTGCTGTGCTCCATTCATTACAACGGAGGGGGTTGCAATATGTCCTCACCTTTTCATATTCTTCTAGAACACCTTTCCTCTTAATGTTCTTCTTTGCCAGGTAAATTGCTGTGGAGGGAGAAGCAGTAAGCAGTCAGTTAAAGCATCAAATCCAAGAATAAGGAATTTATCCCCATGACAAACACAGGAATCTTTGTCTGTTACAGAACTCACCCAGGCAGGAGCTCCAAGCTCATAAAAGCTCACTGAAGGAAACTTAACTAGGTGCTTTTGTAGAATCATGGAATAGTTTGGGTTGGAAGGGACCTTAAAGCTCATCCAGTTCAAACCTCCTGACATGGGCAGGGACACCTTCCACTAGTCTTGGTTGCTCCAAGCCACATCCAACCTGGCCTTGAACACTGCCAGGGATGGAGCATCACTTTGGCACTGCTGCTTCAGGAGGCAGTGACATAGAATGGGCTGTGTGTGCCTCTGCCAGCAGCACCCCTCCTTTGGGAACTCAGGTCTCACAGGTCCAAGGATACTAGACCGTTTAAATGCTGAAGTTCTTCACAGTTTGACTTCCAAGTTCTCCCAACACCAGCCAGTGCTTTGCTCCAAGTTCTATTAAAAGCATCCTGATCTAAATGGGCTTTTCCATTTCCCAGATCTACAGCATAGGTAGATAAAAGCCACAGAGGACAACCTTGGTACAAACAAACCAGTCTGTGAGCTGTACAGCCTGCACGAGCAAACCAAGTTGCATGACCAGACCTATAATAAAAAGCATTATAAAGATAACAAGCAACTGACATGGAAAATGCTATCAGGAGATACTGGAAGCCACTGGGCATTATATAAGAAAAAGCCATCTCTGAATGCAAGACTTGATCCAAACCAACAGGAAGTCTTGGGCTCAGATCCTGGAATACACTTAACTACTCAGGAAATCTAACCTTGTGTTTAAAGTCTTCTCTGCCCAGCAGAGTATTTCAGATGGGTTCCAGACTGATGAAGCTCAGTGGAACGTAAGAAGAGCTTAAGCATTTTCTCTCACCAAGGCCACCACAAGGTGGTCACATCCAACGTGTTCCCTCAATTCAAAGTACTGGGAATCACTCATGAAAGAGTATGAAAGAAAATGCAAGGGAAGGCCAAAGCAATGGACACACAGCACAAAGCTGAACACCAAACACAGTGCAGAGCCATGTGCTTGCACTACACCTAACCACACACAGTGCTGGCACTTACCATAGTCTGTGTCATCTGCAGGCCACTTCTGTGCAGGCCAGAAATAAGGGGTCTGCAGGAAAACAGTGCTTTCATTAGCAGCCTGGAACTCACACAACACCGAGGGAGAGGACACTCTCCTGTGCTACACTCAGAGCTTCAGCTCCATCACTGCGTGTCAGCTCACGGTGGTACCAGATACAGCAGAACTGAACCCAGCAGACTGTCAATATCAACCCACTCCTGCTCTGCAACAGGTTCATGTAGTCAACCTCCCACTGCTGCTTGAGCACTGAGATGCTGGAGCCTGATTTGGCATCATGTGGGAACCAGACTCCTCATTCAAAGTACCAAGGGTATCCTAATTTCCCATCATAGTGGGAACAACCCAACCATGAACACTGGTAACATCCTGTTGTTACTGTGCTTTCTATATATTCATCATTCTGTCTCCCCAGATTCTGTTTTCAACCAGGAAATCCATTTGCTACTTTAAGACCTGGAAGAGAACACACGTGGAAGATAGCACAGCTGTCTCAAAGTAGAACAAATACACTGATTTAGCTGAAGGAACTATCAAGAGTTTCCCTATAAACCATAACCTGATATACGGAACTGGCTTGAGGCTGCCCCATGGAACCCTTCCTCCTGCACACTGGACAACAAGCATGGCTACAGAGCATGGCCTCAGGACTAAGGCTTTACAGAAGACGCAACTCACTTGAAACCTGTAGAGGCTGCTGTCTGTCTTAAGGGTGAGGTTCTTTGGCTCTTGAAGAGGGTAGATGTATCCATATTTGACAAACAGGTCCCCCAGGTGGAGAGCCTCTGCAAAGGGAGAAGGCAGATGTTTGGATTGCACAGGGACACTGCACTGGAATCTAAACATGAGCTGTTATAGGGGAGTGAGGAATTCATCTGAGAGGTTTTGTCTATTGAGACCTCTAAGTTTTAGAACCGAAAGTCTCAAGTTTTACATTTCTACCCACCTTCCTGAGTGACCTGCAAGCGCTGCAGAATCCACTGCAAGATGTCATTACCTGCAAAGCAAAGAACATGCCAGGAGCTTAAATCATGAGTAAAATGAGACCTCTCCATGTGCTCTGGATTCCACTGACCCCTTCTTGCAAACATGCTTTCAAATGCACCACGCAAGAGAAGTGATAAAGAGAATATAAAGAGCAGATAAAATGTGCTGCTCTCACAGGCTCTGCTGCCATTCAGGCTTTCTCCTGCCTAAGCAGGCATCAGTCCCTGGGAGAAGCCCAAGGCAGGCAGTGAGCTGAGGATGAGTGTGCAGAAGCACATGCAGCCTGAGCAACAACACTTAAACCTTCAGCCCTGGCTTAAAAAGGACATAAGCAATATAACAGCTTCCACACCCAGGGAAGGTGAAGTGCTCCTTGTTTGAACCATTTTGTCTCAACAGATTCACTGCAAAGTGTCTCTAGACTCACAGAGCACGGTCCTATCTCACTCTGAATATGAGAGCAATGACAGGTCCTCGGGAATCCTGTAAGGGACACAACTTTCAGAGCAGAAGGTATGTCTCAGTCTCAGATCCAAGTTGTAGAGGTAAAAGGTCATAGCAAAGATTTCTCCATTCACACTTTACCTCTCCCAGTTCTTTTGCTGCAGTGTGACCAGTCAGACCCAAACCTCCAGCACCCTCCTTCCATTTAAACAGTGCAGAAGTGCACCATTCCCTGATCAGTTATTGGGCTTTTCCTCCAGACATCCCCTAGGATTGCAGACCGAGGTGTTGACCTTCCTTGACATTGCAGTGATGACTTAACTTTCTAATAGGGGCTCAGGGCTCTCATCCTACTGCCCGCTTCCTGAAATAGATGAAATTAAAGGATTATCTCATCACGCATTTCTACACAGCACTCCTGCAAGCACTTTCCCCTAAAAGTGCACATTTAACCTGGTGTTTTCTGTTGTGAGCCATTCCCCTGCGCTGAATTTTATCACTTGGCTTCCTGCACATGAAGAGACAAACTCTCTCCAGTGGGTCTGTGTCCACTGTTCTGATGTCTTCACCATCCCCTCCCTAAACATGAAACACTGCTTTGCAACACCCAGAAGCCGATATATATATATTAT
This sequence comes from Forpus xanthops, assembly GCA_032466535.1. Classification (NCBI taxonomy): domain Eukaryota; kingdom Metazoa; phylum Chordata; class Aves; order Psittaciformes; family Psittacidae; genus Forpus; species Forpus xanthops. The sequence goes on along the minus strand of JASSUY010006829.1, from coordinate 13,241 downwards.
ATATATACACACAGAGCTTGCACAGCACTAAACATATCATCATTTAGAGTGATAAGCACCATGCCAAGAGACTGGAACTCACTTGCCTATAAGAAGTTGACTGCAATTTAGGAGTTACGCAAGAGGGAACTTGCAGTAATTCTGGTTGAGGAACCAGACTGAAGCAGACGGCACACAAAGAGGATGAGCATCAACGGGCACCTTCCCTCTGCATCATCCAGCCATGGACTTACAGGAAGTGGTGCTTTACATTGGTCAGACATCGAGATGTGCCTGTTCCTCTGCTCCTATTCGAGGTGGCACATCATCTTCAGTACAGGGGAAGCTTCTCTGCAGTGCTGCCTTAACTATTCACTGACAGCCAGGGATAACAGAATCTATTTGGCCAAGTTGTATCTGGAGTCACCTGAAGCAAAATCACTGGTTTCAGGGACAGATTTTGTCCTTTGTGTTCTAAAGGGCTGCAGAAGGACCAGAGTAAAGAGAGGGAATTTTGTTACAGCATCTCTGAGTATCTACAGCGAAGGATCACACACAAGGGCTGGAGAACAGGGAGGCAGAGGCAGTGATAATGTCCTGTGAAAGGAGACTGTGCTAAGAGCTGCTGTCATGCCATACGTGATGCAGCACAGCTCCCTGTCTGCTGGAAGGAGGAAAAGCTGTCACTTACAGGCAGAGAAGTGGTCTGAGTATTTTGTTCTTTTCTTGTGTACTGAAGAACTATTATTAGCAGAAAACTTTGCAGGGGAGACTAATTGTTTATTGCTCCTTTCTGAAGTACCCTCTCTTTCAGTCTGACTCCAGGCTGCCTGTTTTAGTTGGATCTTAATATCTATCTTGATCTGTGATTCAGCCTCACTGGGAATGTGACAGGTCTGGAGGATGAAGCACCTACTCACCTGTGTGCTAGGCTAAAGCAAGGTCACTTGAGTTAAGCTCACAGAAAGCAGCTAAAAGGGCATGATTAGCACTCTTTGTGTGTCTCTGATTCAAAAGGCTAGGAGTGAAATGAGACAGGAGTGAGAATGAGATAAAGGGAGCAGGCATGGCTCAAAGGATGTACAGTAAGTATTTATTGGGATATACCCAGTATGCATACAGGCAGTGGTAACCCTGGAGTGGCCATAGGCTCCTCACACAGCCATTCTTTGATGGACTTCCTGGTTCCTTCCCCTGGTAGAGCTCTTACCTGCCACAGCATGCGGGATGCTGGTGATCATCACACTCTGTGTCTGCGTCTTGATGCCTGTATCTGGATTCTGCATCTCCATCATAAGAGCTTCGATCTGCAAAGCATGAAGCAGATGGGATGTACTACAGAAGGTCCAGGACCACCTTAGCTCTGGGCAGCACTCCAAAGGAATGTGCAGTGGTGTTACACAGGAAAGGATGCAATGCCCACAGTCTTTGCTGAACCTTTCCTTGCCATTAGAGGTGCCACCTCCAAACCTTGCAAGCTCTCACACTGACTCACAGCGCTGTTTCCCCTTCCTATAGAAGACACAAGTGCAGGGTTAGCAGATGAAGGACAGGATGCAACCACTCCATGAGAGCTGAGCTATGAAAAAGGAACCTCTGCTACCTATAAACTTTCTTCTCTGGTGCAGAGGGCTGTTTGCTGAGGCACTAAGGAAGGAAAAATCAGTCTGTGTTTCTACTGCACAACTACCCCACCCATGCACTTGTAGATGCTGTGCCATGCACCAGGAACATATGCAGTATGCCTCAGCCCCATCTGTGAGCAGCAAAGCGCAATCCCTCCGGGACATCTGGAGCAACTCCTCCCCCTGTCTGACAGCATCCTCCATCCCATCAGGAAGCCCTGAGGGATGCTGATGACTTGTTTTTAACACATCATGTTATGGAGGATGACTCTCACCCTCAGGGGAAGAATTCTTCTATTTCTCATTCCAAATTACCTTTTATTTCTAAATATGAAGGTTTTCAAATGTATTTTCCTCCTCTTACACTTGACTTCCACCTGTCAGCATCCCAAAGGCACAGCAGCCTCCTGCTTGCACTTGGGATGCTCCACTAAGATGGCTGGAGTTGGAATATGCTTCTTATCTCCTCATTTTAGATGACCTGGCTTTGTCTTCTGCTACTACTTGATACTAAATCAAAGCCAGTTCAACAGGACCAATTCTGTCTCTCTGCACATTCATTTGGAGCAAGGTTGTAGATTTTAATGAGGATTAGAGGATTTAACAAGGGTGATTTGATGACACTCACACATAATGGAGGGTATTGTCTTCATAGGCACCACAGTGACTCCGAGCCCAAGTCTTGCCAAGCTCAGTGAGGGTTTAAGCCTGTAGTGACAGGATGCGCTCTGGGCTTGACAGTAAAGATTGATTTTCAATTGGTTTTAAAGCAAGTGTCACATTAATGCTGAAACAGAGAAGCCTGGTAAGGCTGAAGCCAGGCTGGAGAAGCCCCCAACCACGCTGCAGACCCCCTGGTTCCTGCCCGGCTGCAGTGCTGCCATCAGGGACCAGCATAAGGGGGATGCAGAGGAAAAAGGCGAGCAGCATCCATCAGCCCTACCCACGAGCTATGAGTCATGTGCAACCCTTGGAGCACAACAAGGAGAGGCGCACACATTGTACTGAAAGAGAGCCACTGGGGAGCACAGCCCTGCTCCACCAGCTGATGCCCAACAGGCCTGATCCTGGCTGCTGAGGCAGACACCAGTACCAAGAGGTTGGGCTGCTTTGAGCTCTGCCAGCATCTGGCCAAATGCATTTCAGAGGCTTCCTCCTTGCTACAACAGGCTTCTGTGCCAATGTTCTTCTTACCAAGACAGCTTAGGGGAGAAGGAAAACAGAGTAAACCAACCTAAGTGTTAGTCATGAGTACTTCATGGACTAGAAGGCATTGCAGGGTCTTAGAGGGGACTCTCTGATCCCCCCTTGGGTCAGCCACAAAGCTGTGCATTCAGTCCATGTCATTCAGAGCAGCCTCACAGCACATACCTAGCATTGCCCATTGCCTCTAAAGCAAACACCTTTCCGGTCCCCACATCCAGAGAGACAGCACAAGGAACCAGCACAGCGGGAATCCCTCTGTGTGCTGGAGCCAACCCATGGCTACGCGATGTGCCAGCTGCTGGCAAAGCTGGAGCACAGGCTTCAGCAGTTAAGAAAGCTTCTCTCGAGGGTTTTAGCTCCTCGTGGATCTAAGGGGCTTGCTGGATGCACACTGAGCATCCTCAGCTCCCACCACAGGCAACCAGCACAGATGCTCTGTATTTTAGGATGTGGTTGTCCCCACTACCAAGGAACAGCAGATCCATACACAGCTTCTCTAAGGTCTGGAAAACCAGAGGAGAAATGAAAGCAGAGATGAGAGCTAAAACCTTTTTGTGGCCAGCCCAGAGCTTCCCTTCCTAGTGCTAACAAGAGTCTGAGCACCAGAACTACTCAAACCTCTCACTGCTCACACTGTGAGCAGTGCATGTTCCCTAATAGGAATTCCCCGTGTTAAACAGCTCTTCCCACCTGAGGAACTCACAGCACATTGCAAAGACAACAGCTGCTGCTGGGGCTGGTTCCCAAAGCACATGGCACCTTCAAAGACACAGCGCCAAAGCAAACTCCTTCACCTCCTCTACCATTAAAAGTATTGCTAGGATCATGACTTAGCATTGAATAGCCCCAACTTTCCCCCCAGATCACGGGCGCAGCAGGAGAGCCAGTGACAACTCCAACAGCAACCGGCTGTCCTTGTCACTGGGAATTCAGTTAATTCCACTCAGCAGGATAAGCCACAGGCAGGAGGTGGGTGGAAGGGAAGCTCAACACTGCTGATACCGGTTGTGCTAAAACTGGCTTCGCTTTTGAATGAACCCTATGGAAAAACACCAACTGCTTTACAAATTACCCATCAGAGCCCAGAGCGTGGGCAAACATCAGCCCACTCCTTCAAGGGTTTTCTGGGCACAAATACACTTGTTTCTGAAAAAGTGGGAAACGGTTTGGCCACGATACATCCCAAAAAGCAGATGCACATCAGCTGGAAGCCTCGGGAATGCTGGACCAAGCCGAGTGGCCCTGTGCTGCAGATGATGGGGTTTCCCTGGGAAACAATGCAGTTTTGAGGGTGTTAGGGGGAAAAGGAGGGGAGAAGGAGGAAATGTGCCAGGAGAATAACTCAGCCGAGGCTAAGCCACAAAACTAAATGAAATTATGGTTTTATTTCCTCCAGGTCGCACGTTGCCCCCCCAGACCCCAGCCTCAACCCCGGAGCCACAGAGCTCTGCAACAGGTCTTGTCCCCAGAGCCCCGGGGCCGATGCTGTCCCCTCGCACACCCATCGGGGCCGCGGGGAGGCGTGCCCGGGCAGAGCGCTGTGAACACGGGGTCCCTCCGGCCCGGAGTACCGCGCACCGCATGGCCGTGCCCGGATGCAGCCCCGGGGGTGCTGCCCAGCCCTCACCTTTTTCAGGAAGGCCATCCTCGGCCGGTGGCGCTGCCCCTGGTCCAGCCGGGTGACGGTCATGGTGCCGGAGCGGGCCCGGGGACCGGCGGCCCCGCTCAGGTTCACCTGCCTGCAGACACCCGCCAGCAACCCCGGCCAGGGGCGGCGCCAACTGGGCGCGCCGCAGCCAATCAGCACCCGCCGCCACACGCTCATTTGCATGAAGGCGCAGGCACCGCCTCTGGGCGCTAGGGGGAGCCCGCTCAGGGGGCGGGATTTGAATTGAACTTGGAATTGGGACCGGGAGCAGAAGATGGGGATGATGGAGCTGTAAAATCGCTCTGGAAGGTGCTGGGTGCCTGCAGCTACCCGCGTGAGCCAACCTTAGAGTCACACGGGAAACGGTCCTTACAAAAGGCGGTGTCGGGCAGGGGCGGGAGCAGCCCCCATTCACTACTGGTTCCCCTGAAGAGGGGAGAACCCCCCCAAAGCGCTCCTGGTCTGGAGCTGGGGCTCCCCATGCCCACGGTGCCCAAGTCCCAGGGGTTGGGACTCAGCAAGCAGTGCTGCAACATCCGCTCCATGCACGCTGCCTGGTGCAGCTATGGGTGCAGGAGCCAGACGGGTGGCTCTCTGGGGAGCTGGTACAACGGCAAAGCCACGGGAGAAGTTGCGACTTCCCACAATGGGAAGTTGTGACTCACAGTGACCAGAGGCAGATGGCAGGCCCGGAGTGCTTCCCCACAACGGGGCTGTCTCATCCCGATAGCAGCGCTGGGAACCAAGCGCTCCCTTTTCCAGGTTTCTTTGGAAAACGGTGGGATTTCCTCCTGCAGCCCAGGGCTCAGCCTGCAGCACAGCACAGCACGGCACATCGCAGCCAGAAGAGTGCGGGATCCTCACTCACACAGAGCATAACTGCGTCAGGGCTTGTAGGAGGCATTCCCAGGAATACCATGTGGGCACGCTGCCTTCTGCACATCACGCACCTGCCCACGGTGTGTGTGCACCTCCCTGCACAGGGAACACACAGTGTGTGCTCACACCTCGGAGTGCGGAGTGCCATGTGTGCAAGTAGTGAGCAGGCACTCGTGCCACTCTCTCCATGAGCAGGTCCCATCCAACACCATCACACACATCCGTGTTTCCAGGTCACGCACTCTTCCCCAACCCATATGGAGCTGTTTCTCAGGGGAGTGCCCTCCTCACCATGGTGTTTATGACTGCTCTGATGTTACACATGGTTTGCATGCTTGAGCAAAGCGTATGGAGCAGAGCACTCTCCCTTCACAGGAATACCCTGAAGGCACAGGCTGCTTTCCCAGTAGCTTTGCTGCCCTTGTGGAAGTGCTTCATCTTTCTCTCTGCTCTTTCATCCCTTTGTTTGAGGCAGTCCTCTGCAAGGCCTTTCTCCTGTGTCTGCTCAGTCATTCCCATGTGGAATCCCCCTCGTGAGTCACAGCAGCTGCTGCATCAGACACTCCTTACTTTCCACAGTTTTTCCACCCTTCTTTGCTCCGTAAGTTAACTATTGTGAGTAACCTCTGTCATGCCACATGTTAGCATCAAAGATATCGTATCTCATGCCTCAAGACATCAGCTGACAGTCAAAAGGAGCAGGAGAATTGTCTCACAGTTCAAGTGCTGAGGTGCTGTTCGGTTCTTTGAAGCAAGCTCAGATCCCAGTGGCTCTCTGAAAAAGCAAAGGTGACAAACTCTGATAGACTGGACAGTGATGGAGGCAAAGAGCTGGAGAGGGAATTCAGAGTGGAGTCAGAGGAAGGAAAGGACAGTGAAGGTACACAAGTGATAGTAGCTAACACAAGTGCTTTCTTCTCTAGGAGAGACAGACAGTGGCAGGAGGATGGGATCTCTACACAGGTAATTCTTTTGGACATACCAGAGTAAACAGCACACAAAAAGATGTAGCTCAGTTCCTTGGCTTAGGAGGGAAATGGGAGAACTTGTTACAAACTACACTGATTCCTCTGTGCGGCTGTTGTCCTTCACTGTCCTGGGGTGGAAGGACTCAGAAGTCTTTCAGGCAAGGTGCTGACCTAAGGAAAAGATCAATCACCAACAACTGCATGCGCCCCATGTATTTAAAGGAATAAAAATGGTAATTTCATCCCACAATACTGACTTTAAAAGTTCCACTGAGGAATAGAGGCATCTTATCAGAGAGAAACATTTGAAAACCTTCAGAAAGAACATTTCCTTGCTGGATGCCCAGGGGAAGTAGCTCTGCAGAGCTCAAGCTGAGGTGTGAGCTCTTCAACCCTGCTGAGCTCCAGAGTTTCCAGTGATTTTAAATCCTGCTGATGCCCACGGACATCCCTGGAGATCAGGTGAGGGTTTTTTCCATTTCTAGACTTGTCAGACAAGCTAAAATGAAGCCAATGGGTAATTCTCTCTCCATCACCAAGCTGCTCCATGTCTGCTATAGAAGATCTCCAACGTAAGTTCAGCTTTGTTCACATCTGCAAATGACTCAAAGCACTGAACACAGGATCAGAGATGAACATTTCACCTGCTGCCCAAGGGAAACATCCCAGCAGTTAATGCTCTACAGCAGATCTGCCACGTGAAGCACGAGGTGGTTAAATCAGATTATAGAAGCTTGTAAAGGGCAGACACTCCAGGGCTCTAATCACAACCCCACACTTGTGGAAAGGAAATGCTTCTGCAGTCCCTGACAGAGTCTGGCTAATTGATGTTTGAATTTGTCCATCAAGAAAGTAAGGGCCTATCTGCGGGAGAATGGAGAGAGCACCAGCAGAGCCATGCAAAGTCCCTGCTGATTTCTGGCTCCACAAGTTAGTCCTGGCCTTTCTGCACCCAGACAATCCCAGAATCCCAGACTGGTTTGTGTTGGAAGGGACCTTAAAGATCATCCCAGTTCCACCACCCTGCCATGGGCAGAGACACCTTCTACTAGAGCAGCTTGCTCCAAGCCCTGTCCAACCTGGCCTTGAACACTGCCAGGGATGGGGCAGCCACAGCTTCTCTGGGCACCCTGTGCCAGCTGAATTTTGTCCCTCTGCTTTCCTTGTGAAGCCCCTGTGAGCTGTGTTCACTCAGAATTCTCATCAGTTTCTCTTGTAGGAAACACTGCAGAGGGAACCCCCTCCTTTCTGTAAAGATCACATTTCCTACGTGGTTGCCCCTTCTTCACACACCAGAAGTTGAATCATGCAACACAAAAGGCGTGTGGTGAGTAAGCTACCTTTCTATCTAAGGAAACTGGGGATAACCCTGAGGGGAAGGAAGAAGTAATGTAAATGAAGCAACCAGAATGGTACTGCAAGCATGGCAAACAGGGGCTCAATTTCTATATGCAGTTCCTTTCAGGAAGATTTCAAAGCAGTTGGGTTAACTGCTATATATACTAACTGTATATAACTATATATAACTATAGAGTGAAAAGTGTTGGCACAGAGACATGACTGAATCCCAGGTCCTTCAGCAAGGCAGTTAAAGCAATAACTCCAGAGCCCATTATCATGTCTGGAAGGGCAGAAGCACTCAAAGTAAGAACCTTCCTTAGCAGCCACATGGGAAGAGCTGCGAGCAGGAATGGGCAGCATTTGCTTCCTGCCACTCCTGGACTTTCCAGGGACAGGAAAGCCAAGGGAAGAAGTGGCAAAGAGGAAGGAAAAAGGCAAAACAGAGACCTTACGCACCCTGCCTTAGAGATGAAGCCTGGCTGCTGGCGTGGAGGATGCAGCTGGGTTAACACCTGAGCCAGGACTGAGCAATTCAGCTTCCCCTGCTGAGCTGGATGACGCTGAGCCCACAGCAGTGTCCTCTCCAGGGAACAGAATCATCCTCAGTGCAGGAACAACCCTTAAACAGGGGAAGTTTGGATAGGATATAAGGAAGAAGTTTACTGCGAGGGTGGTGAGGCACTGGAATGGGGCTGCCCAAGGAAGCTGTGAACGCTCCATCCCTGGAAGTGTTCAAGGCCAGGTAGGATGAGGTCTTGCCTGACATGGTTTAGCACAAGGTGTCCCTGCCCATGGCAGGGGGTTGGAACTGGATGATCTTATGGTCCTTTCCAACCCAAACCATTCTGTGATTCTATGATTCCTGATGTGTAGCACGCAGGGGAGAAAAAGCCAAGGACTGTGCAACCCTTGGGTGATGTGGGCAGCTGAACACATGATGTGACTATCATGTGCTGACAGGGACAGCAGGAAGCAGATCAGAACATGATGCACAGGGCAGCTGGAGGGAGAGACCAAAGGGAGATGCTAGCAAAGACACCAGGCAACCGAGTCCATGGAGCAAGCAAAGTGAAAGGAGGGGAAAGAGAATGGAAAAGGACAGAAACAGCAGGAGACCAAGGAGATGAAAGCCTCCTTGAAAAGCAGCACAGGTAGCCCTAAGAGACACCTGTCTTTATTATTAAGCACTTGAAAACACTGTCTTAGGTTCATTTAACTTAGTAATGGATAAGAAACTCCACTGTCCCTCACCTTGCACACAGTGCCCATGCAAGGCCCAGACCCACTGTTTCTCCACCCTGCAGCCTTGCACAGCTTAGAGCAGCAAAGAGGAAGTCCGCCCCGAACTGCTCAACGCATTTTTAACCAAGCTCTTTTCGCACGGAGAACAGAAAACTGCTTAGCTGGCAAGCTCCATCCTGCCCCTCATGACCGAGGGGCTGACCTTCCCCGCAGCTTCTCGCCTGTCAGCAACCCTACAGAGCACAAAACCCACCATAACGAAATCACTTTTTCCTCAGTGACCGCACATTAAGCACTGGATATAAGCGTTAAAGAGACCCCAACACCGGCCGCAACAACCGCGGCTCCCTCCATTTCCTCTGAGGAGGCGCGCAGTGGGCGGGGCCTGAGCAAGGGCGGGAACGCGCCGCTGTCACGCATGCGCGGGGCGGTGGAGCGGGCGCTGCCCTCGCTGGCAGTGCTCGCTAAGATGGCGGACTTCCTGCCGTCGCGCTCCGTGCTGTCGGGCTGCTTCCCCGGCTGTCTGCTCACCAGCGGCGAGGCCGAGCAGCAGCGCAAGTCCAAGGAGATCGATAAGTGCCTCAACCGCGAGAAGACCTACGTGAAGCGCCTCGTCAAGATCCTGCTGCTGGGAGCGGGTGAGAGCGGCAAGTCTACTTTCCTCAAGCAGATGAGGATCATCCACGGGCAGGACTGGGACCGGGCGGCTCGGGAAGAGTTCCGAGCCACCATCTACAGCAACGTGATTAAAGGTGGGTGAGAGGAGAAGGGGCAGCCCTGGGAAGCTCCAGGCCCGGCCGGGGTTGGGGGGGGCGGCCTCTATTCCCTCAGCCCTGTGGGTCGCTGCCTCCTCCCGCTCCGTCGGTGGTTTCGTTTCGGCCTTTCCTTCATGGAGGGGGAGCGGCTCCGCACTGCCGGTGGCACCGTTCGGGGGCAGCCGTCCTCCGCCGGGTGTCACCCGGCCATGGTGTGGGGGGGAGAGGCGGCGGCCCGGGCGCGGCCCCCGGGCGGGAGCAGCGGTTTGAGTCCGTGAGGTCCCGAGCGGTGCCATTTCCTGGTAATGAGATCGCGGTGATGAGCTGTAATGGATGGGGGCAAGATGCACCTGAAAGTGCGGGAGGATGGGACGTGTCCTGTGCCCCAGGAGAAAGCGCTTCGCTGCAGTGGAAGAAAGCTGCCCTCGTTTTGGAAACCAAGTTTAAACCTGCATCAGGGTTCATAGATGCATTGCTGAAACCTCCATGCATGCTTTAGGAGCTGGCTCTTCATTTCACCGCTGTCATCCTTACTGAGTCGGCTGCACTTCATCATTCTCTTCTAAATCGTGTAATAGTTGGGCAAAGTCTCAACCAAGTTTCTTAAAGCAGTAAAAGCAGTGTCAGACCTCAGCCCTGCTCATGAAGGGGACTGAGATCCAGTGATTCTTAAAGACAACCGATTTACAAAGCTGTTTGCAGATCAAGCCTGGGGAAGCTATAAGTAGCAAGGCAGTAGGAATCAGGAGCAACCCATGTTAACCAGGTTACAGATTGTTAGTAAAATAAGGCACTTCCTACTCTGTGGAAGTATACACATAGGAACTGCAGCTCTCTTCTGGAGGCTGCTTCCCTGCAGTCACTGCGTTTGACAGATGGAAAAGTCATGGGAAGGGAATGGAGCTTGAAAAAACACATCGGTATTGAACAAGTGCATTGTTACACAGTCGTTTGTTACTACACCTTAATTTCCTTGTGCTCTCCCCATACCTCTACAGTTGCTTATTCTTTACAGTATTTTATTTTTTAAAGTCCTTTATCAGAGAAGCTTAAAATACTGTGTTTCTCATATAGAGTATTTACCAAAACAGCAACAAAACAAGGGCTGGGAAGTCTTTCAGTGATACAGCTCCTTTTGCATGTAAGCAGGAAAAAAACCTTTTAGAGAGTATAATGATTTAGTAAATATTGCGTTCATATCTCTGCAAATGTTAAAGGCAGCGATAACTCTACAAGTTGAGATAACTAGATACCAAGCTCATAAAAATACAGAGATTAGGGAACCTTGAAATACACAGTCCGATGGCTTGACATATGCTGAAATAAGCTTTTAAATATACTTCATTTGAGTTGTCTTCATGCCAGGCAGAAGTGTTTGGTAGCATATATTGGGGCTTAGTAATTAAAACCAGCGCTTTATCAAGAGTTAAACTTGTGCTGTGGATATTATACTGTTTTTCAGATAATGAGTATCTGAGGCTTGATATTATGTGAAAACATAGTGCTTAGAGTCAGTTGTTCAGAAACATTGTGCTTTCCTCCTGGGTGGAGAGTCCCACTGAGTTTTGACTGTGCAGAGTAAGTGCATTGTCTGAATCTCTGCAGGTTTGTAGGCTACTGAAACAGTAGATGCTGAGAAGCTAATTGCAGTGCTCTTTCATGTTATTAAAGGTGTGAGAGTCCTCGTGGATGCCAGAGAGAAACTTCATATCCCCTGGGGTGATCCTGCGAACCAGAGTAACGGAGATACGATGATGGCGTTCGACACCCGCTCGGTTTCAGTGGTGCAGGGCATGGTGGAGACAGCAGTGTTCCTGCAGTACCTGCCAGCCATCCGAGCCCTATGGGCTGACAGTGGCATCCAGCACGCGTATGACAGGCGCAGGGAGTTCCAGCTGGTAAGTTCTGTGTTTGGATGTGGAATTGAGTGTGTATGATTCTTGTGTGAGTGCATGCAGCGCAGCTCAAGCGGCCTTCTCATGCATCTTAAGCCTTTTGGAATAGTACAGTGTCATGCTATGGTATTGCAAACAGATGCATTTAGCTCCTTCCCTCCCCTTTTTCTACAAAACAAGAAGAATAAAGAGCTTCTGACATAATTGTCCTCATCTCATATGTGAGAAAGCAGAGGTCTGGAGGGCTTTTATGTTCTGTAACAAAACTTGTGTGTCTGTAGTGTTTTTACCATACGATTGTTTCCTTTGTGAACTAGTGCATTGACTTAAACAGCACAAAACATGGTTTGCAGTAAAAGAAGACACAACAGTAATGTATTTTAAGAAAAGATATGCATGGGTTAATGAGAATTTAAAAACCACTCCCTTGTCTATTCCAGTTTGAGCAATCTAGCAAACATTCCTTCCGTATACTTCCTGTTTAATTTTGAATGTCTATGTTCATGATCATATAACGATTTTTTTTTATATTTTAAGTTCTCAGATGAAGATGGAGTATACAGGTTAATAGTGGGGTTGAAATGGAATATGCAGCTCTATAGTGGTGATGGAAAGGAAGAAGAAACATGTCTTGATTTTGAGCTGGTGCTTTAACTCCCTATGACAGCTGAAGTCCCTTTGCTCCATTTCCATGCAGATGCTGCAGAAGGAAACAGAGTTTGACTTAAATTTGCTGTTTATTGGTTTGTAGACTTGGGTAGTAAATGCTAGTGGCACAGGGGTTTGTAGGGGTGGAGGTGGAGAACCTTAAAATAGATCAAATCTGTTCTTGTAGGCCTCTTGAATCTAAGTGGCTTTGTGTTTTTTAGGTCTTAAAAATAACCTTTGTGTTAGTGTGAATCTGAACAATAGCTGATGATGTCTCCTGTTGAGCTGTTATGAACGGTTGTGTAATTGTGCTCTGGTTAAAATAGGTTGTGTAAATATGTATTACTCTGATCATGGGACATGTTGTAGAAATTGCAGGATGGGCAGGTGGCTGTCACCCGGCCTATGAGCTCTCAGCTATGTAATGTGTTTCTAAGGAGACCTATTGCTCCTTGCATTTTACCTTCAAGGTGATCATAAAAGGGTGATTGCTCTGCTTCTGGTGCAAATGTGACTTAGTGACACAATTGCTATGCTGGAGTGATCTGGTTTAAAAGCTGTTAAATAAACTTGTCCCTGCTGAAGCATGGCTGGTGACTTCAGGGGAAGCAGCAAAGGAAAAGGGGCCTATTGCCATTCCATCGTCTTGAGTCTGAGAAGAAGGTTCTTTCCATAACTGAAGCTTGTGCAGAGTTTCACTTTGAATAGGATTTGAAGAATGTGTTCTGCTTCAGGCAGAAAAAACCCTATTGCTTTCTTTTGGAAATCCCTAAATCTGCATAATGTCCTGGATTGTGTGTGGATCTTGTTATGTTTTAGGCAGAACTCCAGAATGTTTTTTTAAGTGCTCTTAATAGTTGACAACTATCCTAATACTAATTTTGAAAGTAAGGTAACTGCTTTATTTATCCTTATATTGCTTTATTCCCTAAATCCTTTCAAAATCTCAGCCTGAGATATTTATGCCAAGTTATAAACATGAAGAAAAGGAAGCAGCTGAATAATGTCACTGTATTGAGTGCAGCAGCTTGAGCAGTGCTGGCCAAGCATGACGT